>BDUI01016906.1:17170-29621 GCA_002335545.1 Apodemus speciosus
GAGAGAGAGAGAGAGAGAGAGAGAGAGAGAGAGAGAGAGAGAGAGAGAGAGAGAGACTTGGAATTGAGCAGGCTCACTTTCAAATGCTTGTATCCAATTGTTGGCCTAAGGCCCAAACTCTATCATCCTCAATGAACTGCTTAGAAAGCTGTTGAAGAACTGTAACGCAGTGATCCTTGAGTATTCCCAGGAGGTTCGTTCCAGGGGCTTCTACAGTCACCAAACTCTATGCATGCTTAAGCTCTTTATTGGAAGGTATGCTGGACATGGAGGCTCATAGCTGTAATATATAATAACTCAGGAGGTTGAGGCAGGTGGATTACAAGTTTGTGGGCAGCCTGAGCTACATAGGCTATTTTTAATTGTCTTTTTTTTTTTAAGTAGCAAAAACAAGATGCAGTGTTTCTATAGAAACTAAGTACATCCTCCCTTGTGCTTCAAAATCACCTCTACATAACAAAAATCTAACGCAACCAACACTGTATGACTGGTTATTATACTGTGCTGTGTAAAAGGCAGTGGCAACTCTTTAAGCGTTTTGGATATGCCATTGATTGCGTTCAAGGATTTATAAGTACCTGCATACATACTGTTAATAATATGCTACGRCGTGGAGGAATATAGCTTAGAGGACTAGAGTTCACTGGTGTGGTGCTCACCCGGCATGCATGAGGCCCGTGTTTGAGACCCAGCACTGCTAAAAGCACACTGGGTATGGCGGCTTAAACATATAACTTAGTCAAGGCGGGAAAATCAGAAGTCGGGGGCTGCCCTGAGCTATATGAGACATTGCCAAGACAAAACAAAACAAGATAAACAAAAACAAAACAAAAAAAAACAAACCAGAAACATTAGTAAAGTAGAGTTAGGACTTGGAGCATGGGCCTACTATACGCAAAAGAGGATGAACCTTGAACAAGTCGCTCACCCTTTCTGAATTCCGGTTGCCTCGGTTAGAGGCATTGCCTTATCAGAATGAGCCTGTTTTCCAAAAGCTTCCTTGAAGATTAGCAATATATTTGTTCCAAAACCTTAGCAATCTGTGACAGGCAGAATTGTTACCTTCCAGCTATGACTCTAGATGTTTACCATGTCTCAAGTCTTTATTGCGTCTTATGATGTTGACATTCTCTATTCAACAGACAGAATTGCAGCTGGTAAGCTGTACAGCATACTAACGGTGGGTCTGAACTGAACACTTTCCTTCCTGTGGCTGCTTCTCAGTTCTGACATTGGAGGCCACAGTGGGTGGCTTGGTGAGAATTCTACCCGCCTGTTTGCTTGGCCCTTTGCGGGTATCGAGTTAGGGGCATGGCAGACCCTTCTCTCATCTTGCTGGTACTCTGTGTACCAGAAATGCCAAGCACCTCTTCTGTATCTGGCACTGCCCCATTTTCTCTGGTAGTGAAGCCTTTCCCTGGTTTTATAGCCTTAGATCATTTCAGTGGGAGTTTATGAGGCAGAAGAATTAAACAAATTCATCCTGCCATCTCTAACCTGAGTTCAAACAAACATGGTAACTGGTGATCAGGAGAGGCAACTCCTAAGCCCTTGTGTTACTTTCCATGATTCCAGTTACCCTGAAAAGATAAAGGAAAACATTCCAGAAATAAATAATTCATTAGTTTTTATCATATCATGCTATATTATTAGTTATTGTTGCTTTTTTTGGGTGGGGGGTTGAGACAGGGTTTCTCTGTATAGCCCTGGCTGTCCTGGAACTCACTCTGTAGACCAGGCTGGCCTCCAACTCAGAAATCCGCCTGCCTCTGCCTCTCAAGTGCTTGGATTAAAGGTATGTGCCACCACTGCCCAGCTTGCTAATTTCAGTGAGCTTAACGTTAAACCAAACTTCGTCACAGAGACACACGCACAGGTGAAAGCATAGTTGATATGGAGTTTAGTGCTAGTTGCTGGTGCGGGCATTCATGGGTGTCTTGGGACACATGCCCTGGGGAACAGGAACTATTGTAGACAGCTATGTTGCCTTGGGGACTCTGGGAAGCTGGAGCTTGTCTGGGGACAGATCTGTCATTAAAGAATGTGCTGAAGAAAAGTTCCAAATCCCTGCAAGAGTCATGTATTCCACTGCCTGAAGAAGACACGTGACATCACCTCTCATTAAGAAAGACTTATGGATGCTCCAAGTACAGACTTGGATGTCACCTCTCCCTACTCCCTTCATTGTATTCTCAAGGCAAATACCAAGATCTTGCAGGGTAGACATTCACGTGACCATAGCYGAAGCACAGCGAGCAGTATCCATGGAGTCTGCTAAACAGGTTGCGTTTTCCGTCCACTCAAGAACAGGCCCCTCTTCCCATCTCCCAACTCCTCCTGTATTCTCCTGCTCCAGTTCTCTCATGGCTGTACTTCTCTTTAAATCACAGATCCAAATGGCTTTAGGAAAATGAGAAGAGGCTGGAGAGATGGTTCAGCAGTGAAGAGCACTGACTGCTCTTCCAGAGGTCCTGAGTTCAATTTCCAGCAACCACATGGTGGGATCTGATGCCCTCTTCTGGTGTGTCTGAAGACAGCTAGCTACAGTATAGTCATATACATAAAATAAATAAATCTAAAAGAAAAGGAAAGAAAATGGGAAATCCAGGGCCTTCTCCAGCTGACCTGACAAGTGATCAGTAGCCACCCTGGGGATCCTAAGTGGTCTGTCCCTCACGGGAGAACTGGGTGAGTCCTAATGCCTTGCTAGTGTAGCCTTGCTCCAGCTCCTTAGGTTACCATGGATGGAACTGCTTTCAGATCCTCTGGCTTTACAGTCTGAGTCCYGGGCAGACCCTGGAGGCTCCAGGTAGAGTCTGGTTCCTTTAAGTATGGCAAGGTCCCACCCTCTGACTTGTGCTTCTCAGTCTGCATCTGGGGACAGAAGTGGCAGAGATGGCCAGACCACTGCCAGGATTTACCTAGAGGGGCCCCAAGGAGAGGCTGAAATCAGAAAGTCATAATGCTCCATGCTCTCGTGAACATGGACTGTCTAGTGGGAACCACAGCCAATGGTTCACAGTCTCATAGGCGTATCTAACTGGAGAGCTTGGCCAAGCAAGCAGATGCCAGAGATAAAATTCAAGTCCTTATGCTTGCATAGCAAGAACTTTACAGGCTAAGCCATCACTCCTCCACCCCACAAATGTATTATTTATTAGTTTTTCCGTCTCTATGGCCTTTAAGTATTTAAAAGAGTTATGGAACATTTCAGCCCTCACCTGCCAAAGCCCCATGAAAGCATGTTGCAGATGATTTTCAGTAAGTTCTTAGGAGATGTTAGTGCCACTGGGAACCACACTCAAAACTCTTGGCCTAGGATCAGCGCTGCCCAACCTTAATAAGCCCTAGAATCACCTGCAGAGACTGGCTGTGCCTGGCTCCCAGATGCTCCAACTCAGTAGACCTGTTTGGGGAATCTGAGAATTTGCTTCCACAAATAACTCTAAAGGATGATGATGCTCTTGATGCATGGACCACACTGAGTACCACCATATCCTCAGCCTAAGAAGTGGTGCCAAGTGTGTCAGCTGCAACAGAAGCGAGCTGTGGTTTGCTGACTTGTGTGGAACATCCACCTCTAACATAGGTACCACAGTTGCATGCCTTCTGTTCTCCCAATCAAGGAACTGTCGCGGAATTTGAATATATCATTAACAGAAACTCTAAAATATGATGGCTTTATAAAATATATTATTCATAAGTTCAACACTTTAGTCAAAACTCCTACAAATGATAGCACCCTGGAGATTTGCTCATATTAGAAAAAAAAGACTATGGTAGTTTGAATGAAGATGGACCCATAGGTTCATACAGACTGACACTAATAGATGCAGCCTTGTTGGAGGAATTGCATCACTGGGGAGGGCGTGGCTTTGAGGTCTCAGAAACTCAAGCAAGGCCTAGTGTCTCATTCTCTTTCTGCTGCCTGCAGATCCAGATGTAGGCCTCTTGGCTACCTCTCCAGCACCATGTCTGCCTGCATGCCACCAAGCTCTCCTGCTCTAATGATAATGCACAAAACCTCTGAACTAGAAACCAGCCACAATCAAATGGTTCCCTTTATAAGACTTTCCATGGTCATGGTGTCTCTCCACAGCAATAGAAACCCTAACTAAGACAAAATCAAAATCCCAATTTTTGTCAAACCTTTTTGATCCAGGATTCTCCACTGAGTCCCAATGGCAATACTCCACAAGGCATTTTAAAACACAATATCAAAATAGTTTTTCAAGGCTACAAAACAAAACATTCTCAAATTGTCCTCTAACCTAAAAAGAGATACTTAGGCTTATTTTAAAGTAAAATTTACGGCTTCTTGTTTCTTTCTTCTATGACCAGCCATAGGTTCTCAAATTTTAAGGCCATCCATTCTAAGTGCCCTCAAACAGAGGGCATCCAAGTGGCCAACCAGATCTTGCCTGTCTACCTTCAGTGAAATTTACCATGCATATTTGTAGAGCTGTTAGAATTTGTACCCCCCATATAGTGCCAGACAATGGAAACACACACACACACACACACACACACACACACACTTGGAGTTGATATTTAGGGGGTTGAGAATCCCCTTTCATCCTTGCTTCTAAATTCCTGGTTAACAAATCTGAAGCATCTAGGGAGCCTGGGTCATAGGGTACCCTGTTCAAAATGGTTAAGAGAGTCTCAAAATGCAAGGGGAAGATTCATCTGTTGAAAACAACAAGAGATAAATAGTTGACATAAGTCGGAAGACAAGCTGTGGCCTTTCATAATTTCCCTCAAGTCCAGCACAAAGGTTTTTTGTTTTTTGTTTTTTTTTTTTTGTCTTCCCGTAAATAAAATGCAAAGCTGTCTGCAGTCTCTAGACAGAAACAGCCTTGATGAGAGGGGCAGGAGGCCACGCTGAAGTAGCTTTCTTGCTTCTCCCACAGACGCCAGGATCCATGTGCAGTTCTCCCCAGTCCCCACTCAGCTTCCCGTTTTTAGAATCTAGTCTGAGATGCTGAGCTCAGATTGAAAGGAGCAACACTGACCTGGAATGTGACATGTCCGTGGTGGTGGGGATTGTGATCCTTAAATTAAGGCCTCAGTTGTTACTTAGGAAATGAAAACAGCAGAGAAGTGTGAGGAGTGTCTTAGGATTTCTATTGCCTGGAAGGAGAGGCAGAGCAGGCTTTGGAATTAAAGCTTCCCGGAAGGGCGAAGGCCTTGAGGACGGTGGGTAAAGGGAGGCTGGATTTGATCAGTGCCCTGCTGTGTGTTTGTATTGAAATATCCCATTGAGTCCCATTATGCACAAATAACATAGTGCATGTATTACATATTATCAGAAACATCTTGAGAAAGTTAGCTTTAATTGTAAACTTGGAACAGCCTAGACTCATCTGAGAGGAAAACCTCAGCTGAGGAATTACCTAGATCCAACTGGCCTGGGAAAAGTGTGGGGGTGGGTGTTGTCTTAACTGGTATAGGGGGTCCCAGCCTGCTGAGAGCAGTGTCCTCACTGGGAAGGTGGTCCAGGGCTGTGTAAGAAAGCTAGGTAAGCATGAGTGTGTGAATGAGCCAGCAGCATCTTTCATGGTTCCTGCTTACCCCCACCCCCGCCCCCCATGATGGACAGTGACCTGGACATGTAAGCTAAAAACATACTCTTGTTTTTGGTCAGAGTATTTTCATCACAGCAACAGTGATTGAGGTGAACACTGGGTGATTCCAACATGCAGTGCAGGTTCGGACTGAGTGCCTGTGAATCTACGCCCCCAAACGCTGAGGATTTGTAAGGTGATACTAACTACTCAGAGACAGGAAACAGGACCAGAAGATTGTCTGAGACACAAGCTTTCTTTCAGTATTTGCTTGTTATGTGCTGTTTCTCRGTGCCCTTTCAAACACTAATAGGGCCATGGGGCCCTTCCAGAACCATGTGACAATAGTGGGTGGACTTAGATCAAAGGCAGAAGCCAGCCAGTGGCTTATAGTGCTGCAATGAGGGACAGGCAGTGCGGATGGGATTCTCCTAAACTGATTACCTCACTCTCTGTCTGCCGCAAGCTGTGCCCTTATCTCAGGAAGCCATCTTACAAAAGGATTTTGTGGTTCCAGGCAGGATTAATGGATTAGTACATTGTACAAGTCAACTCCACTCACGCTTTTTGCCTGACACTGTAAGATAGTGCATACTCACGGGTGAAGTGCTAGCTCCATTTGATGTTACCTAAATTGTCTCCCACCGGATACAAGCACCTCTCAAGATGTTAATAGGCACTGTTTAAGAAGAAATGGGGCAGGGAGCCCAGGGCAAGGGTCACACGTACAGCTATGGCTGTATTTGATCTGTGCACCGATCAAATAGGTTACTTAGCCTGAAAGTCGTCATTTATAGGATCTATTTTAGACATGAGTGCAGGCATATTAATATTGCCCACCCAGTTTGTTTAAATATCTCAGTAAATACCTTCCCAGCAGTAACCCTCAGGGCTTAGCATAGGCTGACTTGCTTTGTAGCCTTTTCAAGAAATAGAATGAACATATAGAATAATCTCTTTTGGCATGTGGATCGTTCATTCATTAGGCTGGGAATCTCATGCAACTAGGAATCAATGAAACATTCATGCAGAATTTTAAAGAGGGTCCTTCCCCAACCTTTGGGACTACAGGCCTCAGAGAATGCTATACCAGAAGAGCACAGAAGGGTAGAGATGCTCGAAGCGTAGCCAGCTCTGTTATTACTGGCCCTTTCTGAAATCATCCTCAGAAGCCCACAGAGCTATGCAAATGTACAAGAACTAGCCAACATGAGGGCTACCTCTCTCTCTCTCTCTCTCTCTCTCTCTCTCTCTCTCTCTCTCTCTCTCTCTCTCTCTTTCTCTCGCTGTTGTCGTCACACTTGTATGGTTGGACTCATTTTCACCCTCTGCGTTTTATCTTCCTGTCCATCTCCTCCCCTGCCCTGGATCCTTTTCCACTGTCTGGCCACTCCCCAATTTACTTTTGGCAGAGGACGAATCTGCCATTAAGAGCAGAAGTGTCTTGGAAAAGCTGATCTCTGAAGTACCAGAGTGGGAATCAACTCCGTGTATAGTGCATGCATTCCGGGGCTGATCTTCAGGTAGCGTGACCTTCCAGGAGCCCACCATTCTCCCTTGAACAGAACAAGGGCCTTCGGAGTCCCTGCAGTTCACACCTGGATGAAATACTAAGTGCGCACCACACCAGCCTCTGCCGCATCTCCACTCTCTCTGCTTTCCCACCTGCCCCTGTCTCACATGCACCTATCAACCCCAGTGGATTCTGGAGACAGGGTATACCGGAGAGTCACTAGATATGCTGAGGAGCACTGGCTACTCTAGAACTGTGAAGGCAGGATGGGAAGGGACAAGTTGATCTTTCAGGAAAGAAGAACACTAGCTGTTCCTCTCCCTGTGTGACAGTGCACGAGCCACCTTCTCTTCTTCACCACCGCCTCTCAAGAAGAGATGTAAGCCCTTTACTGCGCTCTCTTATGAATCAACTTCCAAATGGTGGGAAGTTCTGACACAGAACAGGCCTCTTTGGGGGATGCCAGCAATCACTACTCCAAGCGGGGTGTTACCTCTCGGAGTCTAATCAGAGCTGCCCATTTTCTAACACCAGCCTGCCATGACTGGATTCCACCTATTGTGCGTGGGAGGAGCCAGCTTCCAGCTAATGTGGCTATCTGGTACACATGTTCTCTAACTATTCATGTCATAACTTTAAGGTGCTTTGTTCTCCAAGCATGGAAACAGTCTGTATTTGTAAACATACAGCATGATTTCCTCCCTGAGYTTACAATGCACTTCAAAAACTACACTTCTGAACACCCGTCCTACATTGGCTCAAAGCCCAGTGTATTTATCCCATTTACCTCTCGCTCTGATGTCTGCCCTTCTCGTTTTTTTTTGTTTGGTTGGTTTGGTTTGGTTTGGTTTGGTTTGGTTTGGTTTGGTTTGGTTTTTGTTTGTTTGTTTGTTTGTTTGTTTGTTTTGAGACAGGGTTTCTCTGTGTAGCCCTGGCTGTCCTGGAACTTACTCTGTAGACCGGGCTGGCCTTGAACTCAGAAATCCGCCTGCCTCTGCCTCCCAAGTGCTGGGATTAAAGGTGTGCGCCACCACCGCCCGGCGATGTCTGCCCTTCTCAATGTACAGGATCTGCAAAGCAGGTTTCCCATACCTCTAAGAGACCRTCCAAATCATCAGAAAGAAAAGCCAAGAAAGCCGTCTACATAGGTTTAAACAAATCCCACCAGCCAGCCCGCACCAGATATGAGCATATGAAGACCACCTTGGTGCAAGCTGCCCATAGCCCTGTGCGGAGGCAAACCAGCTTGGATGGGGAAGGGTGAAATGGAATGAAGAATCAGGAAGGAAAGCTGATTCTGCTGAGTCCTAAAGGACCAGGACAGATGGACAGCTCTTGGTCTAAATGACAGCCCCTGGTGTCCCGTCAGTGTCCCCCCCCCCACCTTCTCAGGCCACATTCCTCCCTTAGGCAGACCATTGCTGCCTCCAAATGGCCTGCTTTCTACACACAAATTATTACGCTGAACGGGTCGAAGCAACACTTCATAAAATCCCTACTGGAAGAAGTTCTGAGCATTGCGCAGCTCCCGGGAACGATCGTGAACACAAATATTGTATTTATTCAAGAAATACTCCGTCTAACATAATGTTTCCTTTGATGATGTAATATGAAAGCCTATTAGATATAAAGCAGTGTGGGCTGTAGCACCTATAAATCAAGTTCCAACTTAAAAATTAAATTTCCAGAACAAACCAAACAGGCACAAAGGAGCCTTTCTACCTTTTTCTCTGCATGGGCAATTTGGGTAGACTTGCACATTAATGGGCTAGTCAAATAGGAACGATATAGAGGAACAATCCTAACAGCCCATACCCAGGAAACAAACATGAAAAGATTTAGGCAATCTGTGCCCAGAGACCCTCTTACTGCCTGACAGCTGGCTCCTGAGCTGTGAAAACGCATGGCCACACAATGACTAATCAATCAGAAAGAGGAAGTCCTGTTCCCACTAGAACAATGCGGGTATTGTGAACCCAGAGAACACATGGGGGAAACAGCCAGCAATTCCCAGGGCTGATCTCAATCAGAGGTGGTCCAGGCAACCTCCTCTCAAATGCTCAGAGCTTCGGAATGGAGGCTAGGAACCCAGACTTTGGAGAGAGTGAGTGCCTGACACTTGAGACCCTTCTAGAAGCAAAGAATTAAGGTAATTACTCACTCCGATTAGGATTAGATTCCGCTATTCTGTCGTTATTGAYAGCTGGGTCCCAGTTGATGCCAGAATGTGACAAAGGACTATATCACTAAACACACTCAACTCTCAGATCGCAGGTGACTCCAAATTATGATTGAACCAAGTTCCCAGTTGTCTGGGGTGAATGGCCTACAGATGAGCCACAATCCAAACTGTCATTTTAAACATGGAAGGGCTTGCACATTGTCACAAAGGCCCTTCATTCCCAGCAATAACTGTCACTGTACCATGACTCGCAGTGCAGAAATTAAATCACTCGGCAGGGAAGGCAGGCACCGGCCAGGACCTGAGCACAGTGCAGACYGGAGGAYGGAGGGAAGTGCGAGGGGTTCAAAGCTCTGCATAAACGCGAGCTCGTAAGTGCAGCTCCTTACTGCTCTCCATCTGTGGCCTGCCACAGTGGTCACTAGAAAGACGTGAACAGGAAGTAAATTGCCAGTCCCTTAGAAAAGCAATTAGAGACACTCTGCCATGGGGGAGGATTGACCATCTCCTTGTTTATGTTTCCCAAATTTAAGTATATATTTTGTCGGATGCATTGGTATGTGTTCTTATAACAAACATTATAAATCAGCATTAAGTTTGGGTGATATATTTTTAAATCTCACAATCCCAGTGCCATCTGGCAACTATCGCCTTACGCTTACTCCTTGGAGYCCATCATGTTTGCTCTGCCATTATTTGTTTGTATCTGTTCATCCCGTTCATCTGTAGTCCTCATAAGAATTTCAGAGGCGACTCCACAATCCATCCAAGGAAAGAATTATTATTAAGGATTTATTATTATTGAGGATTTCTAAGGTGTTTCCACTTTTAGCCACTATAAGTGATGGGCTGAGTGGCATCTTTTAAATTGCGGGTCCCAAACAGCTTTCTGATCTTTATGAGGCTCTGCACAGCTCACACTGCCTGCCCGTGCTTTCCCCTCTGCAAAGATTTCTACATGCCCAAAGCTGCTTCCTTCCCCTGTGCTGTGAGGTGAGTGAGCACTGCCGTCCATCCTCCCTTATATTCATGGACAAAAGCCCAGTGAGATGCTTGTCTGGTAGACTCTAAGGCTCTGAATTACCAGCTCCAGGTCTCCGTCTCACTGTAATACAGCCCTCAAGAATAAGAAAGGAGACACAATGGATTCTGTGACCTTCATCAAAGCAAGGCAGAGGCCTCCAAGAAGGATCTTCAGGCTGATGGACTGTATGGCAAAAAGCCCCGCCCCCAGTCGACATCCCCATCACAGAGGGCTAAAGAAGGATCAGTGTGCCTGGTGGCCCAGCTACTCAGGAAGCTAAGGCAGGAGGGTTACAATGTCAAGACCAGCCTAATAACTGAGTAAGACATTGAGTCTAAATAAAAAGATATTTAAAAAGTAAAAACTTCATGGAGATTATATACTCTGCCAAGCATGCACAAGGACCTACATTCAATCCCTGATACCAAGAAATAAAAGTACCCCAAGAGTCAGCTTTTGTAGAAAGATATCAGAGTGAAGCAATGCTCTCGTGAGGTAAACAGAAGCTGACTGCTTTGTGGTATGACAGGAACAGAGCAACGGGACTCATCAGCTCAAGCCTCAGGAACATCACGGAGCCCAAGAGCCACCTCTGAGCCTCTCGGCACAAAGTACACCATCCTGTGGAAGTCTCATTAGGCCAGGATGCCAAAAAGCCATGGAAAACAAACCAAAACCACAGTGGGCATGAGCTGCTTACTGAAGAGGCCACCGGCACCACACATTCCCAGAGTAGCAGAGGCCATCCCAGCACTGTCACGCAAAGTACACTTCACGGAGGCCCTTCTGAGACTTCTGAGTCTCTGAGAAATTGTTACTCAAGTTACAGTTAGAAAAATAAGCCAGTGTCAAGKGACACCACAGGATTCCACTATCTGTGGTATTTGAAAGCCTGACCCATGGAGACAGTTGCCGCGGGAGAGGAAAGGGGAGGGGTTCATTAGTGGCCTTGTCACTTCACGTCTTCAGGACCCCTGACACTTGAAAATTAGCAAAGAACATTCCTCCAGCCATCTCTTTTCTGAGAGTAGATTCCAAACTCCCAAACCTGTCTRGAACCCAGGCTCAATGTCCGTTGTCACTCTGTACATCTGAAAACATGTCCTGTCCCCAGGCCAAGTTTGGTTAAGTCCATGGCTCTGCTTCCTGCTCACCCAASTGGAAACTAACTCCTTCTTCCCCACTGTACCCCAGTTTCAGGGTCTGTTCCCCAAACATGCTTTCCTACTTTATTCTCTTTCTGCTTTCATTCTCCATTTGAAAGCTACAACTATTAACACTTATAAATCCATTCATGTATACAAATATGTACCGATGCTCCCTGAGTACCAAGCACTAACCAGGCATGAACAGGCAAAGAAAATGAGCAAGAGCTGATTACATCACACTCCTATTTAAAATTCATTATATACTGCCTAAAATAGAAAAGGCAAGACTCCCAGATTTGCCCCCAGAAAAGTATCTCCATATTGATAATTTTTATGTCAACCTGACACAAACTAGTCATTTGGAAAGAGGAAACAAGGTTGTCATAAGAATGGCCTATAGGCAAATTTGCTTGTGGGACACTTTCTTGATTAATGATTGGTGTGGAAGGGCCCCCGTCCACCGTGGGTGGTGTCACCCCTGTGCAGGTGGTCCTGGGCTGACAGCAGCCATCAGGAGCAAGCCGGGAAGCAGCATTCCTCTGTGGCCTCTGCTTCAGTTCCTGCCTGCAGATTCCTGTCCTGGATTTCCGATCTGACTCCCCTGAATGATGGACTACACTCTATAAGACGAAATAAACTCTTTCCTCCCCCAAGTTGCTCTGGTCATGGTGCTTTAGCTCAAAAAAAATAGGATCCCAAACTAAGACAATACACACCTTGACTTCTATAGCTAAGTCTGCCCTGCACACACATAATACATACATAGATGAACACATACATATACTACATGTATGTCTGCATATATGGGTGAATATATGTGAACATATACATGTGCACAAATAGGTACAGACTTGTGTCCATGTATATACACTAGTGCTTATACACAAGTGCCTACTCACACACAAATGTAGATATTTGTGCACACAGATATGTATATGCAAACACAGGTCCATACTTCACACTCTCAACATTCATCATTGGCAGAGGAAATGACTCCATTATGCATAGCATTGACCA
>BDUI01016909.1:5657-26203 GCA_002335545.1 Apodemus speciosus
CACTACAGGGTTTCCATAAATGTCTTTGGCTACTGGCCACATGAGTAGGTACCCCATAGTTTTCCTGAAATCCTACCTCACATTTTGAGTGGCATCCTCTGCTTGAATTCCATCTACAGCCTACACATATTCCAGCTTTGGTAGGAACAGCCACCTGTTTTATTCTTCTCTAAATATAAAAAAAAATAAATCCTTTTTATACACCTCAATAAAACAAGAAATTTAGCCAACTAAGTTTGTGATAAGAATCAAAAGACAAAGTATGTTAAGTTTGGGATGAGAGTCTGGATTTTATTTTTATGTTTTTGTGCAGCATTTAGGAGGTGTAGTTCAACTCTGATTCCTCCGTGTGAACTGTGAATAGGGTTATCAAACTGAATGGCAATAGAAATAGCTAACAGCTTGTTTTTTTAATTGCTAAGTTTTTACTGATACAATGAATAGGCAAGTTGGGATAACAAGGTTTTTTTTTGTCTTTTTATCTCTAATGTTTCATGACCTTTGCAAAGAAACTTCTGACTTAGCTATAAACAGAATAAAAAATACATATGAACTTACTGTCTCCTTTTTCCTCTTTTAAAGAGAACAGACACTATTATTTTAAAAATTGTTTTATTTTGAGAACATGTTAATTCTCAAATCTAAGATGATCCTGCCTTCCCACCTCTTAAATAACCACAAAAAAAAAAAAACCCAGAAAATATTCTAGCTGTGCCCTCTAGGATCACATTGTTTGAGTTTCCTAATATAACACTTTAGATTATATGAAGTAAAAGACAAAAAAATCTCTTTTGCTACATTACTTTAATAAAGTGGTTATCTTTAGTGGACATGTGATTTGTTCATAGAGAATATTTTTGGTAGATTCACTCTCAAGTATTAAGATATGGACAGCAATCTTATAAAATTATTTAAAAGTTATATGTAGATTAAAAGGACACTTTCACATTCATACAGATACACATACTTACACACACACATACACACACTCTCTCTCACACACACAAACACATACCTAAAATAGTTCTAAAAAATTCCTACATTGCCATGATAACCAGAAGTTTCTTCAATCTCTAGGTTTTATTTTTCATTGCCACCCAGATTTATCCTCCATTGCAGATAGGTTAACTAGTTAACTAGTATTTTATTAGGGGGTTACAAATTTAACCCTCATAAAGTAGTACCATCAAGGTACAGATATTACTGTCTTAACAAATAGCCATTGTTGTCTTTTTTGAGAGATTGATTGTGTCAAGTGATCAAAGATTCAAGTCTGCTCCCAGAGAACAACTGTCCTAGTTCCAGAAAATGAATCATAATGGACCAGGGAAAAGTGCAATTCCATTCACTTCCTCCCCTAGTTGCCATAGAGAGATGCCATGACAGAGCTTATAGAGAGGTGTGAAGAAACTTTAAGACTGGGCACCATGGGGAGGGGGTGAGCGAGGTGATTCCAACACTGTAAGGAAAGATTTTGGAGAAAAGTTGTACCCATTTCCTTTTCAAAATTTAGGGTGCTGTACACATATATGCTACTTGTTATGGAGAAATTCACCATCCACAATGAGAGGAATACTTGGTTGGATGCTGAGTGTGCACTTGCTTCTGATGGCAGAAAAGGAAGATAAAAATCTGGATCTCTAAGGGCACTATTCTGCTGTAACAGCCTGCCCAATTCACTACATGCTTATGGTGCAAGTAACCTCTGAACCAATTATTCAAACTATCAATCTTTTTTCCCCCGTGTCTTAGAATATATGTAATAGCTCATGCTATTTTACAAAGTACTTACAGAAACAACTTCAGATTTTRTATATGGGCTTAAGTATCTCAAACCACAATGTACAAAACTCAAAGTCTTCAAAACCAAGAAGAATGTGTCTACATGACACACCACAAATAGACATTTAGGTCTCTTGTTGGGGAGGGTGGTAATAGCTGAAACTGAAGCTCACTAAAAATATAACTATTTACCTTCAGGCTAAATGAATTTGGGGCTTAAATATAGGTTTCACCCTAAAGATATTTCATTTAGTAAATGCAAATAATACTCTAAAACCCAAAGTAAAGAATCAGAAGTCAAAAAAAACTCTTGATTCTTAAAAACCAACAAAACCCTCTACCTCGTTATCTAAAAAGTGTCTTCCTTGGACCTTGTGAAATATGAACAACTTTCTAAGAAAAATAATACTTTTCCTTTCTGTCTTCTCTCTCCTTCTTTTATGATCTTTTTTTAGGTTTATTTCTAAGCACAGCTCAGCTTCATCTTAAGACTCTGCATATAATACTGACTTATTTGCCCCTTCTCTCACATACTTTGAAACAAAGTCAGCAATCCTATAACTTTGTCTATAGGTATTCCAAAATACATTCCTGGACCCTCTATTAAAAATAGAATTTCAAGCCCATTGGAAATCCATCCTTATACTTAAGAACAAGTCCTTTAAATCTCGATGTTCATTTTTCATGTTAATCTCATGTTTGTAGCTTCCTTATTTATTTGTTGAATAAGACTCTAAAGTCCAAAACTGAGAGCGGTATTCTCAAGGATTATATGTAATGTTACTAAGAATTGTACTGGCATTTAAATGCAAGTATCTTGTTTTCTTATGATACCATCTTTCGGTGCCTGACATTTTTGCTCCCTCTTACACCTTTCTGTACATTCAATGCCCATCAACAGTATCTTTCAGTTTTATTTGCTTTCCATATTTTAACAATGTTAGGCCTGCTGCTTTAGTTTGCATCTGGACTTTTCCCCAAAGATAACATATTAACGCTTGGTCCCATGTTATCAGCACTAGAAAGTGGTGGGAACCTTAAGAAAGTGTAGTTGGGGACCATATGGTCATGGGTCATGTCTTTTAAGGGAAGAGTGGACTGACTGCTCTATCTGATTCTCACAGTGCTTTTTCCATTCATCTCACCTTCCCTAAAMTTTCTCCCCACCCACATGGTGGGCACTTTTTATCCTGTTCTGCTGCTGTGATGTATTGCCTCACCAAAAGGCATAGGGCCTATCAGATATAGACTAACCCTTCAAAGGTGCGAGTGAAAATATTCATTTTCTCTAGCAGTTGAGATGTTATAATGATAGAATGCTAACATACCAGCTGGACATATTCTACTGTGATCTGTTATTTTACTTCTGAATTTAAGCTGGATAAAAAGAATGTTTGCACTGGATGCCCTGTGAGTCCTAGGAGGTGGTTTGACATTTGCTTGTACAGGTTTAACTTGCTGCAGATGAACTTTTACAGTAATCTTTTTGCTAATTCTCTGTTTGCTAAGAGTAGAGTTCAGACATATCTTCACTTGCTGCTTGTGCATGAGCCTATTGGAATTGCAGTATCTTGAGCCCTACTGAACCAGGGCCTGAATTTTAAGAAAACTGCAGGTGATTTTTATTCAGTTTGAACTGTATAGTAGACATATCTTCTTGGGTTTCTAATTTCTAACAGATGAATCTATTTTTATCCATTTCCAGAAGAAAGACACTTTCACCTTACTTCTTCAACCACATAGGTAGCGTTTTCAATTCCTTTTTTTTCTTCAGAAATAGGGCTGGCCTTTGTGCTTGCTGCTCATTAAGGATGAGAAGTCTGTGCCCTGGACATGCCTGCTCAAGTGGGTGTTGGATCTTCAGGATTCAGGGCTGCAAGCAGCTTCTGGTTCTCTTAACTCCAGTATGTATTATGGCAACATTTTCTAGGTGTTCATCAAGGATGACACTTTAATATTTCAGAATACACATACTTTTTGAAATGTGATGAGTATTCATTCTTTGTACCTCAGATTGCTCTGTTACACTAAAAATCTCAATTTTGAAATTGTCAATTCTCAGCTGGGAGAAAAAAAATGGACTAAGAAAGGGTTGTAGCCAAAAGCTGTAGTTACTATTCACTTTAAGTAGTAGAGTAATAGAGGCTTCATTAGGGATAGTAGCAAAATTCACTGAAATACTGTAAAAGTTATAGGCATAGAAGGAAGAAAAGACATGAAAAGGAAGTAAAGCTGGAAAAGTTAGCAAAGAACAAAGAAAATGAAATGTTATAGATGTTAAATGATGGATAGAATAAGGTGAACTTAGGTGGTATGTTAGATATCTCTGCAACTTTGAATACTATGTCAATAAATAATGAGAAGAGGGTTGAGTCAACAAAAATAAAATTGGTAAGTTCTTTAAGAAATAAAGATTTATCCTTTCAGTTTCCAACTGTGCCTGGAACTGACCCTGTGCCATAGCTCTCCATACCCAGTCTTGCTGAGAAAGAGATGGTCTCCCAGGAGTGCTGACACACCTGTGAGCACAGGTAGGACTGCCACTTCAGCTCTAAAAATCCTGCCTGGAGTCTCCAGGACAGGAATGGAGGAGCAGCTTGGGAAAGGACCCTTCCTGTTTTCATCTGTGCCAGGAGTGGACCCTGTGCCACAGCTCTCCAGGACCTGCCAGGAGAGAGCTGGTCTCCCAAGAGTGCTGACATTCCTGAAAGCACAGGTGAGACCACCACTTCTGCTCAAATTCCTGGCCCAAGAGGGACCCTCCCAGAGCCATCAGGACACTGGAACCAAGGAATGGCTGGGGACAGGATTCTTCTGGTTTCTGTGCCACAGAGTTGAACCTGTGCCACAGCTCTCCATACCCAACTTACTATCAGAGAGAACTGGTCTCCCAGAAGTGCTGACACTCAGGTTTACAGGAATGAACAGACACAGTCACAGACCAAAAGACAAGCTAATACCAGAGATAACAAGATAGTGAGAAGCAAGGGCAAGAACATAAACAACAGAAACTAAGGCTACTTGGCATCATCAGAACCCAGTTCTTCCTCCACAGCAAGCCCTGTTTTGGGCTTTGAACGCAGTCCGTCTACCTGCACCCCACGCAGGTCACCTGCCTGCCCGCCACGCAGGCCGCGGGATGCGGCGAGATGCTGGCGGTATGTTGGCGGGCCGCCGCGCGATGCTGGGGCCGCAGCGAGAGATCACACTCGTGCGCCAAGCAGTTCCACGTGGAGCTTTATTTAGGATGGGAAGGTGGGCAAGGCGGGAAGGAGATAGGAAAGAGGGGAAAGAAAAAGAGAAAAGAGAACGAAAGAGAAACTCTGCCTGTTTATATAGTAGTGGTGACGTCATTACAGGTAAAGGTAGGCCCATTGAATTCTGGGTATATGGCGGCTGTTGCCTTGGTAACAGGTGCTAATTGTCGCCTATATGACGTCACGGATCTTGGTACTAACACCCTGGATACCTCAAGACACTGGAAAAGCAATACTCTGATTTAAAATCGCATATCCTGATGATGATAGAGGACTTTAAGGCGGACATAAATAACTCCCGTAAAGAACTACAGGATGTCCCTCACCCCACCTCAGCACTCAAGCTAGGCAGTTCAGCCTTGGCCCTGCTCAGCCCATGAATTTCCTGGCCTATTGTTCTATTTAGAACAAACTAGCCTCACCTGGAAGCTGAGGAAGCATCCTGGAGCCAACCACCTGCTGAGATTGGGAAACAGCAAGATCCCAAGACTCCAGCCCATGCCTGGGGGGAGGAGGGAAATCTTCCAGACTATTTATTGGGTTACATTTATTAAAAGGGGGTTGGGTCTTGAAAGGCAATGTCTCCTTGACCCAATTTTTTGTGCTGCTTCCCCATCCATCCCATAAGTTTTCTCTTGCAGGAACCAGTCCACGGTAGCTGCAGATAGCTACGGAACTCAACAACAGGAGAACACAGATAAACAGATAGAAGCCCTTAATGAAGAAACACAAAAATCCATTAAAGAATTACAGGAAAAAACAAACAACTGAAGGAATTGAACAAAACCCTTCAGAATCTAAAAATGGAAATAGAAATAATAAAGAAAGCACAAATGGAGACAACACTAGAAAAAAAGAAATCAAGGAGTCATAGATGCAAGCATCTACAACAGAGTACAAGAGATATGAGAGAATTTCAGGTGCACAAGCTACCATAGAAAACATTGACACAAAATTCAAAGAAAATGCCAAATGCAAAAAGCTTCTAACTCAAAACACCCAGGAAATCCAGGAAACAACGAAAAGACGAAACCTAAGGATAATAGGTATAGAAGAGAGTGAAGATTCCCAACTTAAAGGGCCAGTAAATATCTTCAACAAAATTATAGAAGAAAACTTCCCTAACCTAAAGAAAGAGATGCCCATAAATACTCAAGAAGTGTAGAGAAATCAAAATAGATTGGACCAGAAAAGAAANGCCAAATGCAAAAAGCTTCTAACTCAAAACACCCAGGAAATCCAGGAAACAACGAAAAGACGAAACCTAAGGATAATAGGTATAGAAGAGAGTGAAGATTCCCAACTTAAAGGGCCAGTAAATATCTTCAACAAAATTATAGAAGAAAACTTCCCTAACCTAAAGAAAGAGATGCCCATAAATACTCAAGAAGTGTAGAGAAATCAAAATAGATTGGACCAGAAAAGAAATCCCTCCTGTCACATAATAGTCAAAATACCAAATACACAAAACAAAGAAAGAATATTAAAAGCAGTAAGGGAAAATGTCAAGTAACATATAAAGGCAGACCTATCAGAATTACACCAGACTTCTCACCAGAGACAATGAAAGCTAGAAGATCCTGGGCAGATGTCATATAGACCCTAAGAGAACATAAAGGCCAGTCCAGCAAAACTCTCAATTAACACAGATGGAGAAACCAAGCTACCAAGACAAAAMYAAATTTACCCAAAATCTTTCCACAAATCCAGGCTTACAAAGTATAATAGATGGAAAATGCCAACACATGGAGGGAAACTACACCCTAGAAAAAGCAAGAAAGTAATCTTCTTTCAATAAACCCAAAAGAAGATAGCCACACAAACATAATTCCAGTTCTAAAAACAAAAATAACAGGAAGCAATAATCACTACTCCTTAATATCTCTTAAAACCAATGGACTCAATTCCCAATAAAAAGACATAGATTAACAGACTGGATATTTAGACAGGACCCAGCATTTTGCAGCAYACAGGAAACCCATCTCAGTGACAAAGACCGACACTACCTCAGAGTAAAAGGATGGAAAGATATTTCAAAGCAAATGGTTCCAAGAAACAAGCTGGAGTCACCATTCTAATATTGAATGAAATCAACTTTCAACCAAAAGCTATCAAAAAAACATAAGAAAGGACACTTCATACTCATCAAAGGAAAAAAAAATCTACCAAGATGAACTCTTAATTCTGAACTTCTATGCTCCAAATACAAGGGCACCCACATTCATAAAAGAAACTTTCCTGAAGCTCAAAGCACACATTACACCTCATACAATAATAGTGGGAAACTTCAATACCCCATTATCAGAAATGAACAGATCATGGAAACAGAAACTAAACAGAGACACAGTGAAACTAACAGAAGTTATGAACCAAATGGATTTAACAAACATCTATAGAACATTTCATCCTAAAACAAAAGAATATACTTTTTTCTTAGCACCTCATAGTACTTTCTTCAAAATTGACCATATAATCAGTCACAAAAGTGCCTCAACAGATACAAGAAGAATGAAATAATCCCAAGCATCAGATCAGATCACCACGGACTAAGGTTGGTCTTAAATAGCGAGAAAAACAACAGACAGTCCACATTCACATGGAAGCTGAAGAATGCTCTACTCAATGACAACATGGTCAAGGAAGAAATAAAGAAAGAAATTAAAGGCCTTTTAGAATTTAATGAAAATGAAGGCATAATATATCCAAACTTATGGGACACAATGAAAGCAGTGCTAAGAGGAAAACACTGAGCTCTGAGTTCTTCCAAAAAAAAAAAAAAAAACTAGAGAGAGCATACACTAGCAGCTTAACAGCACACCTGAAAGCTCTAGAACAAAAAGAGGCAAATATACCCAAGAGGAATAGAACACAGGAAATAATCTAACTCAAGACTGAAATGAACCAAACAGAAACAAAAAGAAGTATACAATGAATCAAGACAACCAGGAGCTGATTCTTTGAGAAAATCAACAAGATAGTTAAACCCTTAGCCAGACTAACCACAGGGCACAGAGACAGTAACCAAATTAACAAAATCAGAAATGAAAAGGGAGATATGGCAACAGAAACTGAAGAAATTAAAAAAAACATCAGATCCTACTACAAAAGCCTATACTCAAAACCATTGGAAAATCTGGATGAAATGGACAATTTTCTAGACAGACACTAGGTATCAAAGTTAAATTAGGATCAGATAAACCATCTAAACAATCCCACAAACCCTATAAAATTAGAAGCAGTCATTAACAGTCTCCCCACTGGGGCTGGAGAGATGGCTCAGTGGTTAAGAGCACTGACTGCTCTTCCCAAGGTCCTGAGTCCATGGTGGCTCACAATCATCTGCAATGAGATCTGACTCCCTCTTCTGGAGTGTCTGAAGACAGCTACAGTGTACTTACATATAATAAACAAATAAATCTTTAAAAAACGAGAAGGAAAATATGATATTTAGAAAAAAAGAAAAAAATAGTCTCCCAACCAAAAAAAAGCCAGATGGTTTTAATACAGAATTCTATTAGACCTTCAAAGAAGACCTAATACCAATATGCTTTAAACTATTCCACAAAATAGAAACAGAAGGAACASTACCCAATTCATTCTATGAAGGCATAGTTACCCTGATAACAAAACCATGCAAAGACCCAACAAAGAAAGAGAACTTCAGACMAATTTCCCTTATRAATAAAGCTGCAAAATTACTCAATAAAATTCTTGCAAAGGAAAGGCCACCCAGAGACTGCCCTATCTGGGGATTCATATTATAAACAGTGACTAAACCCTGACACTTTTATGGACCACAAGAAGTACATACCGAAAGGAGCCTATTATGGTTGTTTCTGGAGGGATACTGCTAGAGTCTTACACATACAGAAGCAGATACTAGCAGCCAACCATTGGACTGGGTGTGGGGTCMCCAGTGGAGGAGCTAGAGGATGGACTGGAGGAGCTGAAGGGGTTTACAGCCCCATGGGAAGAACAATGAGGTAGGCCACCCAGACACCCCAAGACTCCTAGGGACTAAACAATAGGTACTCATGGTTCCAGTCAAAAATATGGCAGAGGAATGCCTTGTCAGGCMTCMGTGGGAGGAGAGGTCCTTTGTCCTATGAAAGGTCAATAGATGCCCCAACAAAGGGATATTGAGGAGGGGAGGTAGGAGTGGGTCTGGTGCGGGGGCATATGCTTGGAGGCAGGGTTGGGAGGAAGGGTTGAGGGTTTTCGGGGAGGGGGTAAACAGGTAAAGGTTTGATAGCATATGAAATGTAAATGAAGATTATATTCAATTAAAAAATGTAAAAAAAAATTCTTGCAAACCAAATCCAAGAACACATCAAAATGATCATCCACTATGATCAAGTAGGCTTCATCCAAAGGATGCAGGGGTGGTTCGATATATGGAAATCCATTAATGTAATCTACTACATAAACAAAGTCAAAGACCATTTCATTAGATGCAGAAAAAGCATTTGACAAAATTCAACATCCCTTTATGGTAAAAATCTTGGAAAGATCAGAAATTCAAGGCCCATACCTAAACATATATTGAAAGCAATATACAGCAAACCAGTAGCCAACATCAAAGTAAATGGAGAGAATCTTAAAGCAATCCCACTAAAATCAGGGACTAGACAAGGCTGCCTACTCTCTCCCAGTCTATTCAATATAGTACTTGAAATTCTACCTAGAGCAATTAGACAACAAAAGGAGGTCAAAGAGATACAAATTGGAAAGGAAGAAGTCAAAGTATCACTATTTGCAGATGTTATGATAGTATACTTAAGAGACCCCAAAAATTCCACCAGAGAAATCCTAATCCTGATGAACAACTTCAGCATAGTGGCTGGATATAAAATCACCTCAAACAAATCAGTAGCCTTCCTCTATTCAGAGGATAAAGAGCAGAGAAAGAAATCAGTGTAAAGACACCTTTCACAATAGTCACAAACAATATAAAATATCTTGGTGTGACTCTAACCAAACAAGTGAAATATCTGTAGCACAAGAACTTTAAATCTCTGAAGAAAGAAATCAAAGAGAACCTTAGAAGATGGAAAGATCCCCCATGCTTGTGGATAGGCAGGATTAATATAGTAAAAATGAACATCTTGCCAAAAGCAATCTACAGATTCAATGCAATTCACATCAAAATTCCAAGTCAATTGTTCATAGAGTTGGAAAGAGCAATTCTCATATTCATTTGAAATAAGAAAAACTCAGGATAGGTAAAACTGTTCTCCACAATAAAATTGTAAGAATTCTGGGAGAATTACCATCCATGACATCAAGCTTTACTAGAGAGCACTAGTGATAAAAACTGCATGGTAAGTGAACCACATTTTCTGTATCCATTCCTCTGTTGAGGGACATCTGGATTCTTTCCAGTTTCTGGCTATTATAAATAAGGCTGCTATGAACATAGTGGAGCATGTGTCCTTATTACATTTTAGAGCGTCTTCTGAGTATATGCCCANACGTGAGTTTTTTATTTTAGCCATTCTGATGGGCGTGAGGTGGAATTTCAGGGTTGATTTTATATGCATATCCCTGATGACTAAGGATGTTAAACATTTCTTTAGGTGCTTCTCAGCCATTCAGTATTCCACAGTTGAGAATTCTTTGTTTAGCTCTATACCCCTTTTTTTAAATAAGGTTATTTGGTTCTCTGAAGCATAACTTCTTGAGTTCTTTGTATATATTTGATATTAATCCTCAACTACTCAGCTATTAAAAACAATGAATTCATGAGAATCTTAGGTAAACGGATGGAACTAGAAAATATCATCCTGAGTGAGGTAACCCAGTCACAAAAGAACACACATGGTATGTACTCAGTGATAARTGGATATTAGTCTAAAAGCTCCTAATACCCAAGATACAATTCATAGACCACATGATGCTCAAGAAAAAAGAAGAACAAAGTGTAGATACTTTGATCCTTCTTAAAAGTGGGAACAAAATACACACAGGAGGAGTTACAGAGACAAAGTGTGAAGCAGAGACTGAAAGACCATCCAGAGACTGCCCTACCCATATCCATCCCATCCCATATACAATTACCAAACCTAGACATATTGTGGATGCCAACAAGTGCTTATTGACAGGAATCTGATATAGTTGTTTCCTGAGAGGCTCTCTCAGTGCCTGACACATACAGAGGGGGATGCTCTCAGCCAAGCACTGGACTGAGCACAGGGTCCCAAATGGAAGAGATAGAGAAAGGTCACAAGGAGCTGAAGTGGTTTGCAGTCCCATAGGAGGAATAATATGAACCAATYGGTACCCCCCAGAGCTCCTAGTGACTAAACCACTAACAAAAGAATACAGATAAAGGGACCAATGRCTCCAGTCACATATGTAGCAGAGGATGGCCTTGTGGGTCATCAATGAGAGGAGTGGCCCTTGGTCCTGTGAAGGCTACTTGCTCCAGTGTAGGGGAATGCCAGTACAGGGAAGTAGAAGTGGGTGGGTTAGTGAGCAGGGGCAGATGGTATGAGATGGGGGGGGGGTTGGAGGGGAAATGAGGAAAGGGGATAACATTTGCAATGTAAATAAATAAAATATATAATAAAAAATAAATGTAAAAAAAACCCTTCATGGTATTGATACAGTGACAGGCAGATCAATGGAATAGAACTGAAGACCCAGAAATGAACTCACACACCTATGGTCACTTGATCTTTGACAAAGGAGCTAAACCCCATCCAGTGGGGGGAGGGAAGACTGTATTTTCAATAAATGGTGCTGGTTCAACTGATAGTCAACATGTAGAAGAATGCAATCCATTCTCATCTCTCTGTACAAAGCTCAAGTCCAAGTGGATCAATGTCATGCCCRACCTCGACCAGCAAGGAAGACACTCTGCGGGAAGATCTTCTTCAAGCAGTTTACTCAGGCTTAAATCCCCTAGTGCTGACCAATCCCAGTGGGCCACRTGGACCATGCTGATAGGCTGCTCCAAAGCGGAAACAGGCAGGCTGAGCAGGAACAGCCAAATAAGGATTTGTTTACAACTGAGGACACTTGCTGTTGGGAAGGCAGAAGGCAGAGACCAGTGCCGTCTTAAAGGCATGGAACTTCGCAGCCCTCTACAGATCAAGGACTTCCACATGAAACCAGATACACTAAATCTAATGGAAGAGAATGTGGGGAAAACTTTGAACACATGGACACAGAGGAAAATATCATGAACAGAACGAACACAAATGGCTTATGCTCTAAGATCAAGAATCAACAAATGGAAATTCATAAAATTGCAAAGCTTTTGAAAGGCAAAGGACACTATCAATAGGACAAAACAGCAAGGAACAGATTGGGAAAAGGTCCTTACTAATCCTACATATGATAGAGGGCTCATATCCAATACATACAAAGAACTCAAGAAGTTARACTCCAGAGAACCATATAACCCTATTTAAAAGTGGGGAAAAGATCTAAACAGAGAATTCTCAACTGAGGAAACTTGAATGACGAGAAGCACCTAAAGAAATGTTCATCATCCTTAGTCATCAGGGAAATGAAAATCAAAACAACCCTGAGATTCCACCTTATACCAGTCTGAATGGCTAAGATCAAAAACTCAAGTGACAGYAGATCCTGGAAAGGATRTGGAGAAAGAGGAACACTCCTTCATTGCTGGTGGGATAGCAAGCTGGTACAACCATTCTGGAAATTAGTCTGGTGGATACCCAGAAAATTGGAYGTAGTACTACCTGAGGAGCCAGCCATACCTCTCCTGGGCATACACCCAGAAGATGCGCCAACATGTAATAGGGACACATGCTCCACTATGTTTATAGCAGCCTTATTTATAATAGCCAGAAGCTGGAAAGAACCCAGATGTCCCTCAACAGATGAATGGATCAAAAAAAAAAAGCTGTGCATTTATACAATAAAATACTACTCAGCTATTAAAAATAATGATTTTATGAAGTTCACAGGCAAATGGATGRAAGTTGAAAATATCATCCTGAGTGAGGTAACTCAGTCACAAAAGAACACACATAGACTGTAATTACTGATAAATGGGTATTAGGTAAAGAGCATGGGATACTCATGATACAACTCACAGACCACACAAATTTCAAGAGGGAAGAAGACCAAGGAGTGGATTGTTCAGTCCTCCTTAGAATGGGGATCAAAATAATCAAGAGAAGTAGATGCTGGAAAGGACTCTGGAGGAAGCAAAGACAGGAAGAGGAAAAAGAGGGGACGAATCAGGTATGGGAGGCAATGTAGGAGATGTAGAGGGTCAGGAAATTGAACAGAACAGAGGTGTGTAGCTATGGGGGATATGGAGCTGGGAGTAGCAATCAGAAAGCCCCAGATGCCAGGAAAGCAAGATGCCAGACCCCAGGGGAATGACATTAGCTGAAAAACCCCCACAAATGGGACAGATAACTTGTTGAGACCATATCCAGTGGTTAGACATGCCCCTTCCCTGTTGAGGTAGGGGACCACCCACCCACCTCCAAAATTTTAACCCAGAGTTTCTCCTGTCTAAAGGAAATGCAGGGACAAAKAGTGGAGCAGAAATTGAAGGAAAGGCCATCCTGAGACTGCCCCACCTGGGGACCCATCCCACATGCAGACACCAAACCCAGACACTACTGTGGATGCCAAGAATTGCATTCTGATAGGTGCCTGATACAGCTGTCTCCTGAGAGGATCTGCCAAATCCTGACCAATACAGATGTGGAGACTTACAGCCAACCATCGGACTGAGCACAAGGACCTCAATGTAGGAGTTAGAASGAGGACTGAAGGAGCTGAAGGGGCCTTATCTGGCATCAATGGGAGGGGAAGCCCTTGGTCCTGTGAAGGCTTGATGCCCCAGTGTAGGGGAATGCTAGGTAGYGGAGGTAGTAGTGGGTAGGTGGGTGGGTGAGCACCCTCATAGAAACATGGTAATGGGGGATAAGTAGGGGGTTTGTAGAGGGGAAACAAGGAATAAGGATAACATTTGAAATGTAATAAATAAAATTACATTAAATAATAAAAATAAAGATTTTTAAAAAGTGTTAGAGAAAAGCCAAACAAGTCGGAAAAAATGATTGAAAAGATAACATGGAAATGTTATTGAATCTTATCTATGTCACCTTTTGTCTGTATTACAACCAGAATAATAAAAAGAGAGAACATGGAACTTCTGTTTCAYTAGTAAATGTAGATAAAATGATGCAATTTAAAAGTAATTATATATGTTTGTGTTTGTACTTAAATCAAATCCTAGTAAGTTGTATCATATTAAAAATTAAAAAAATAAACATGTCATAAAGTAAGAGAAATGTTAATATTTTTCTGGCAGGGAAATCTAAAAGGATATAAATGATCTAAAATGAGATCACTATTTACCATTCTAAATTCAAGGGTAACTAAGGAAAGGAAAGAAAAGGGCAAAATTGGCAAAACAGATCAAAGAAAACATGAACACATACCATGAATAAGCAATTTTTAAGCAGTTGTAATATCAAGGAAGGAATTGAAATAAAAATAAAATACCTTGAGCTACAATTGATGAAACATCATGTGTTCAAAGCTATGGGATCATCTCTGGACTAAAGCTTGGTTGCTGTCCCTGTGGCTTCAAAGATCCAGACTCATCAACTCCAGTCATCCTGAGTCATTACCACCCTTATACTCCCTGCAGCACCTGTGTGTCACCCCTAACCTAGCTTTTCAGTACCCAAGACATGCATAAAGTCATAAAATTCAATGTGGAGAYCAACAGCCAGAGCTTGGTGCTCTGAGTTTCATGGATGAGTTCRATGTCCTTGAAATTAATTTAAGGAAAAATCAGACATATGTATGAGAGCTTTAGATGTATTCAGTTTTGTACTGACTCTCATCACCTACCAAAATACTCTTTAAGATGATCAATGCCACAATGTGTCAGGACATAAAATCAACATACGCAAATCATCATTTTTTTTCTTAGACTGATAATTAACAGGAAAAGAAATCAGGGAAACAAAACAGAAGGTAGGTGATGAAGTTTTGTAAATATAGAAAYACAATCTATAAACAGGAATAACTTCACTTTTCCCTTTTCGTTTTGTAATTTATTCTCTGTCATATTACTCTTGTTAAAAATTTCAACAACTATTTTGAATAATACTAATGTGAATAGGTACCCTTGTCTTATTACCAATTTTAGAGGAAATGCWTTCAGTGTGATTCTAGCCAGGGTCTAGTATACACAGTCTTTCTTCTATTCTTTATATAAGTATTTTATTCAAGACTGTTACGAAGGGGTGCTGAAATTCTATCAAAGGTTCATATTGTTCAGCTGTGGAGATGATCATATATTAATCTCTGATCCTATTTGTATTTACTGACTGCCTATATTGAACCATCTTTGTTATCCATAGTGTTAAATCAACTTGATCAATGTGCATGATCATTTCAATGTGCTATTGAATTATATTTTCATGTTTTATACTGAAGGCTTAGTTTCTTTATGTTTATCAAGGGTGGAAGACTATAGTTTTCTTTTTATGCTATGTCATTGTAGGTTTGGGTATTAGGGTAGCAATGACTTTATGAAATATAAAATATTATAAAAGTTTTATTTTCCTATCTATTTAATGGAATAGTTTAAAGAACAATTCTGTTCTTTAAATGTCTGGTAAATACCAGGAAGTGAATCCTTTGATATATAAGCATTTCTCTTATCAAAAAATTCTATTCAGTAAAATACACACTTTGGTCTTTAAAATAAAACTTATGGGAAAAAAATCAATGATTTGAAATTAGTTTCCATTCTATATTCTGACAGTTCTAACCAAGATGAAGGCACTATAATAATTATTGTACTTCAAAACTGAAAGTATCATATGTTGAATTAAAAAGAGGAATATTATAGCCAAAAAATTTTGTTTGCAATTGGTAGCCACATTTAGGGAGCTTTAAGTGAAATGGCCTTGCTGGAGGAAGTATGTTACTGGGAGTGGGCTTTCTAAGGGCACATGTTTTCTCTACTTTCATTTCATTTCTTTGGTCTATGCTTGCATCTGAAGATGTGAGCTCACAGCTTCTTGCTCCTGCAGCTACATTTGTCACTTGGTTCTCTGCCTTCTACCACGATGGTGTTTTATCCCTCTGGAAACCTCTGCCCAAATAAACTCTTCCTTCTACAAGTTGCCTTTATCATGGTATTTTATCACAACAACAGAAAAGTAACAAAAATAATCCAATTTACTTGACCATTAGAGACTGAAGAAAGAGACAATGCCAAACCCATGGGCGAGAGTGTGACGACACAGAGATTTCCACTTTGACCTTGAAAATGAAAATTTCTTGACTGTTTCTTTTGTGTTACTCTATTTTTTTTTAATTTCAGCTCAAGTTATGTACATAGGAAAAACTTCTCTATTTAGATAAAATGCTTTTCCAATTAATCAGTCATAAAAGTCATTTGCATCTGGTAAACTAAGTTTGTTCAATTATAATAAATTTATCTATATGTTTGTATTGTTCRTTATCAGCTAATTGTCTCTATTTTAAGAAGAAAAGAGAATAAAGTTAATTTTACTTTAGAAAGTCAGTTTTATAACACAGAACATTAACATAATTTAAGAAAAGTAATGACATCATCACCTCAATTCATTTTGTGTAGTGTTTGGTGAACTTTAGATAGTACCTGCAATCTAAAAAAAGTAGGTAACTGAAGATAAAAGAAAAAGTCTTTTAGTGCTATAAAATTTGTCTCTGTAAATGTAGAATAATGATGACTTACTAGTGACATTGAAAGTGTTTCCTTGGAAAGAAGGATACTGACTTCTAAAATCTTACCAYGAATAAAATCACCCTGAGTTCATGCACAAAAATATTCACTAATTTTTTGTGATAATATTGTCACCTTGACATGATTTAGAATGATCTAAGAGAGAAGCATTGTAAGGAAACCATGGGCTTAGCTTGGCCTATCTACCCTGAGAGGAATGTGCCAAAGGTTTATTCAGGTTCTTCAGGCAGCGAAGTGGTCAGGTTGCTTTGTTTTTCTCGTTTGTTCCCTTGGAAGTCAAGGAAGCATGGTAACTTGAGAGGACAATTGTTTTAAACATTAATCTTGTATAACCTATACAGCTTGCACACTTTGTTCTATGCTGGCCATTGTATTCTGTTTCAGATAAAGTTATTAAAAAGTCTGATTGGTCTCAATAAAATTTTCCTAGAATTAGTTGCACTATGGCCCCTCCAATGAGCCTGAGTTTTGTCCTTGAGGCCATATCAGGTGACCTTGACCTGTTTAGTAAGCATGGGTGCTTACAAAGTATCTAGGCAAGATGTTGGGCATTAGGTACATTTGAGTAGTCTTTGGGTATGTCTGTAAGAGATTATCTAGACAGGTTAATTGGGTGACAATGTTCTATGAGTTGGAATCCCAACTTGAATAACAAAGAGAAAGTGATCTAAACATAAATATTAACCATCCTCTCCTTCCTAACTCTAGATGCAAAGTATCCRAACACCTCTAGCTCCTGCCTCTATGACTCTCTCACCAACATAGACTGTATCTTCATTTGTGACCCAGGATAGACCCTTTCTCCATTAAGTTGCAAAGTTCAGGCCATTTTATCACAGTAATGAGAAAAATTAACTAATACTCAAAACTGGTACTGTTAAATGTGTCATATTACTGCAATAAAACCTAACACGGGGTTTTCAGACCTTTGAAAGAAGTTTGTGGGAAGAATGCTGCCAAGTCTCTGCCATTTGGGATACACAATGTCTAATGTGCTCCAAATAGATTGATAGAGAGTACTTATGTAACATTGGGAAAGGAATGCCAAGAATTATACACACAGGGAAGACCTAGTACATGAGCTTTCAGAAAGACTAAGGAAACTATCAGGAAGTTTGCTAGATGCCATGCAAAATTCCATCAGGAAGCCTATGTGCATAATGTTTGTGTCTTAMGATTTTATGTGAGACTGGATTAAAATTAGTTAACTAATTTATTTGACAGAGGAAGTTTAAAGACATTAAGGGACTCAGCCTGTGTGCTCACTGTTCTTACTCAGATCTACAGTGAGAGAATAAAAAAATGAAACAAAAAATACATATTTAGCAAAGGAATTTTTATGTTCTACTTTAAAATTGTAGATGACAATGAAGACTGCAACACATTTGTAACTGTCAAACTGATACCTTCCTCCCTTTGTTGGAACAAAGTAATGATGCACTGAACATATACTCTACCAATCAAGGGCTCCAACTAGTGAAAGCACAAATTTACTTGAAAGAGGACACATGATTGAGAATGATACAGAGCTCTTTTATGCTGGAAAACACCTGCATAGGAAAATGAGTTTGAAGATCTAGCCAAGAAGTCATACCAAGACTGTTACAGCTGATGTCTAAGGAGATCAAGCTACCACCCTTGACYTTGAAGCATGAGTTGGTAGTATCATCCATKCAGTCCTGATTTTTCAGGCATGAAAGACACAAGACTGAAAGAGTCATAGAATCTTGTTTTGTAGTTTCAGAGAGATAGTGAAGCCGGCCTATGTGTGCAAGGTCAGAATTCCTCAAGGAGCATGAAAAGCCTGGTGCATGAAGCTGTGAAGGTGAAGACTAAGCTGCAATAGAGACACTAGGACATTAGAAATGACAAAGAGTGTAGGAAATCTGATGAGTAAAGCTGACTCATTAATAAAGCCAACCCAAGACAGATACTATGTGTGTTATAAGCAGCAGAGATASAGGATATAGTACCCAAACACATTGCAGCCCACATGATCCCATATGATAGAAATGAGACTGTAGGCTTGCTGGTTTTTGGTCTTCCATTCTTCTGATTATTCTTTGATTTGTCTTCATTCTTCATTTATGAGTATGGAATAATTATTTTGTGACATTCTTTTTTTCTTTTTTAAATTATTTTCTATATTTTTTGTTTACATTCCAAATGATTTTCCCTTTCCTGGTTCCCCTCTCCCCATAAGTCCCATAAGCCCTCTTCCCTCCGCCTGTTCCCCAATCAACCCCTTCCCACTTCTTTGCCCTGGCAATCCCCTACAATGTTNTCAACCCCTTCCCACTTCTTTGCCCTGGCAATCCCCTACAATGTTACATCAAGTCTTTCCAGGACCAGAGCACTCTCCTTCCTTCTTCTTGGGAATGATTTGATATTTAAGTTGTGTCTTGGGTATTCAGAGCTTTTGGGCTAATATCCACTTATCATTGCCTTCCATGACTGCATTCCATGTGTGTTCTTTGTAAATGAATTACCTCACTTAGTATGATATTTTCCAGTTCCAAAGATTTGCTTAAGAATTTCATGAATCCATTGTTTTTAATTGCTGAGTAGTATTCCCTTCTATGTCAGAAATATGTAACTAGTTTATTATTTATTTATTTATGTATTTATTTATTTAAAACTCCAGATTTTATTCCTCTTTCTGACTGTTCCACATCCCATACCTCCTCCCTGACTCTCTGTCTCCAAGAGGATGTCCCCACTCTCCATCCCCATCCCACCAGACCTCTAAACTCCCTGGGGCCTCCAGTCTCTTGAGGGGTAGGTACATCTTCTCTGACTGAACCCAGATCTGGCAGTCCTCTGCTGTATATGTGTTAGAGGCCTCATATCAGCTGGTATATGGTGCCTGGTTGGTGTTCCAGTATCTGAGAGATCTCAGGGGTCCAGGTTAATTGAGAATGCTGATCCTACAGGGTGGSCCTCCTCCTCAGCTTCTTCCAGCTTTCCCCTAATTTGAACACAGGGGTCAGTAGCTTCTGTCCATTGGTTGGGTGCAAATATCTGCATCTGACTCTTTCAGCTGCTTGTTGGGTCTTTCAGAGGCAGTCATGCTTGGTCCCATTTTGTGAGTACTCCAAAGCCTTAGTAATAGTGTTAGGCCTTGGGAACTCCCCTTGAGTGGCATCTCACTTTGGGCCTTTCTCTGGACCTTCTTTTTCTCAGTCTGCTCTCCATTTCAATCCCTGAAGTTATTTTAGTCAGGAAGAATTATGGGTCAGAGTTTTGACTGTGGGATAGCAACCCCCTCCCTCACTTGATGTCCTGTCTTCCTACTGGAGGTGGGCTTTACAAGTTCCCTCTCCCCAATGTAGGGAATTTCATCTATGGTCCTTCTCTTTAAGTCCTGAGAGTCTCTCACCTCCCAGCTCTCTAGTAAATTCTGAAGGGTCCCCCAACCTCCTACCTCCTGAGGTTGAATGTTTCCATTCTTTCTACTGGCCATCAGGTATTTCAGACCTCCCCCCACCCCAAGAACCCAATACCCGATCATGTTCCAATGTTCCCCACTCCATACCCCCATCCCTTTTACCTCCCAGGACCCTGCCTTCCCCCCCCCCCTTGTCATTGCTTTCTTCTCCCTCCCAAGTGGAACTGAGGCATCCTCACTGTGCCCTTCAGCTTGTTAACCTTTTTGAGTTATATGGGCTATATCTTGGGTATTCGGCACTTTTCTTTTTCGCTTGTATCCACATATTAGTGAGTATTTATCATGCATGTCCTTTTGGGTCTGAGTTACCTCACTT
>BDUI01016912.1:7012-18568 GCA_002335545.1 Apodemus speciosus
TTTGAATAAAAGAGTTCTAATGGCCTCCTTTGACCCTTGGGCTGTTTTTTTCTTTTTGTCTTTAGTCCTTTTGGTTTGAGTAAGGAGGGCTGCTCTGAGCTTCTCTGGTTCTCATTTTCCTGGTGTGTCCTTCCTTCCCCCACCTCTCGGCTCTTGGTCTCCCAGTGTCCTTCCTTTAAAGTCTCCTGGGAATAGTCTGCAGCAGCTTCAGTCAGCAGCACAGCGCTCACGTGACAGCTCTCTGTTATCATGGTCCGCCTCTGCCTCCTCTTCTGTGTTTCCTAATTTCTACGCAGCCAGGCTAATTTTTTTTTCTCTTCTCCTTTTCTCCTTTCCAGGAGTCTCAAGATCCCAGCCCTCTCCAGGCACAGAGTGGCTGAGCATCCTGACTTGCATCTGTGTCTCCCAAGCTCTGACGCTCAGCACTCTGTGTCCCGGGATCTGTCATGCCCATGGAGAAGCTAGATTCCTGGCGGTCTTGAGAAGTAAGAGAAATATGCAAGCCCCACAATATTCTTGCAGTAAACACCACCATGCTCTTCTGACCCCCATGGGACAAGATGATGTTCAGTCTTCAGCTCCCTGCAGGGTGCCTCTGTCATCTGTGCTAYTGAAGCTGAAGGACTGGATGTGTGGGTACTGTTTGTCATAAGCATGTGACCAAGCCTGAGGCACTCGCTCACCTATTTCTTCTTCCAGGTGTGGACTCAGGATCACTCCAGACCTGAGAGTCCCTGGAGCAAGAGGTGACCAAGGAGGGACCACAGCAATGCAAGAAAACCAGAGCCCTGAGCTGAAGTTCCCTCCAGAGGCCCAGGATCCCACCACAGGGCCTTGATTGCCAGTGGGGAGYAATCAACTGGCCCCACAGCCCTGTGTCCTAGCTGCTGGCAAGAGACTAACAGCCTCTGTTTCAGAGGCGMAGGACAGAAAGGGAGGCAGGAGACCCAAAAGTAACAGGGAGGCAGGCTTGAGCCCAGGCAGCTGACCAGCCATCGCAGACCTCAGGCACAGCCCAGCACCATTGGCGGGATGATAAATGGACACTATTTTTAACGAGAGACGCCACAAAGACCATTTCTATTTGTTTTTGTGGTTCGCCAGGGCCATTGGGCCTGCGTATTAATGCACTCTGAAGGAGATAAACTGGGAAAGCTGAGCTCTGAGTCCACCCGATACCATCAGGCACCATGGGGAAAAATGCCTCGTAATAATCTCGTGAAGGTTTTCTAAATTAAGACCAAACAGATGACCTGCGGTGTATCGCCCCATCAGCCGCGCCCGCCTCTGTGCTCCTATCCATCTGCAGACAGAGTGACAGCCACTGGGTAGCAGAAGGAGGAGGCAGCCTGTGGCAGCCACGTGGTTGTGAGGACGTGGCTTCCCATGGGGTGGCTCTCTAAGGACCCTGAAGATCACTCTGTCTCCCCGAGAGGAACAGGTTCCAACCCAGCATCCTGAGCACTGCTAGGCTGGAGGAGGCAAGTGGGAGWGCATAAGGTGACTTGTCATGGTTCCCTCCTACCGTCTCCCATGCGTATCCTCTGAAGGCCACTTAGAAGTCRCCAGTGTCCCCAACCCCAGTACCTCTCACCTCACACTGTGCTTGCCACTTCCTGCAGGCGTCTAGGTTCCTCCTGCTCTACCAATCCCTGTTTTCTGGACCACAAGGCTGGACCTCTCCTGAAAGAGAGAACACAGCCACCAAGGGCAGGGGGCAGGGACCTGCCACAGGCTCTGAGACAGTACCCAAGTGCTCTTGCCCATGATTATGGTCCCAGATATTTTCTCCAGGACCACTGGCCTTGWGTTCAGCCCACGTGACCCAGAGGCAGACAGAGCAGGTGGGTGGCCGTGCTGAGAAGACTGCCCACAGGTTCCAGCCCCAGGCTCTGTGGATCTCCCAGGTGCCTGGATCGGCCNAAGAAGAAGAAGAAGAAGAAGAAGAAGAAGAAGAAGAAGAAGAAGAAGAAGAAGAAGAAGAAGAAGAAACCATTAGCAAAGGTAGCATCATTGACAAGGGTTAATTATTTTACTGATTTGGGCTCTAAGAATTCCATTCCCTAAGAGAGAAGATTTTCATGTATTAAAGAAATTACATAAATATACTAGAGAACCAGAAGGCATGGCATCACATCCCAAGCTACTTAAGTCTTGTCTTAAATTCACACAGAACTGGTGTTAATGTGAYCCTGTATGGTGGTACCTTAAATTAAAATTGCCCCCATAGGTTTATATATTTGAATGTTTAGTCATCAGGGAGTGGCACTACTTGAGAAAAGTTAGGCGTGGACTCCTTGGAGTAGGTGTGACCTTGCTGGAGGAAGAGTGTCACTTTGAAACCTCAAAGCCCAAGTGAGGGCCAGTATCTTTCTTTTCCTGCTGCCCATGGATCCTGATGTAGAACTCTGAGTTATTTTAACAACAAGATGTCTATTGCCAGGCTTCTCACCATGATGATAAAACTGTAAGCCAGCCCCAATGAAATGTTTTCGTTGATACGAGTTGCCCTGGCCATGGCATCTCTTGCAGCAATAGAAGGCTGACTAAGACACATTGGTAGAAGCGAACAGWCTAAGCTTTGGTATGTGTTAAGTTTGGGTCCTGAATGAATCGCTCTCGCATTATTATGTACCCGTGTCTTCTGATCTTGGCATTGCATGAGACAAATGTGGAGATTATTTGTGCTTTCTACTCTAGCCACAGGGGGCCCCCACTTATGAGTGTGTAGTGGAATCCATGACACTTTTCAGATTCTGAGAAATCCTTGTTCCAGCTTCAGTTTGGGTCCAGACTTGAGCTCCAGTGGCCTGGAGGTGACACTTTCATTCCCTTTTATCCATGTATCCTTAGATGTCTTCAAGGATCTGTGATTTTGACAGAAAGGCACCATATTTCTCCATGTAGGTCAGTGCTATGTCCTCCGTGAGCAGGTTAAACTTTAGCAGATCTTTGTTTGTGTTTGCCATTTTTATGCTGTTCCTATCTTCTCTCTCCCTATCTCTCTCTCTTTCCTTTTCTCTCTTTTTCTGTCTCTCTCTCTAACTCTCTAATCTCTGTCTCTGTCTTTGTCTCTCTGTGTGTGTAAGTGTGTATGTCACTTCACATGTCTGTCTTTCCCTGTTTCTGTCTCTATATCTCTATCTCTCAATGCCCATATCTCTCCATACCTTTCTCTATGTTTGTATTTGTCTCTCTTGGCCTATGTCTATGCCTGTCTCTGATTTTGGGCCTGTCACTCTTCTCCTAGCCTTTATTGGTGAGCAATTTCCCATAATTTCAACATCTGTTTGTACTTTATTTCTGTTTAGAAACTAAGTGCTTTTGGCTCTCATTTTAGAGTCTAATCCTATAAACTAAAGTGGATTGTTTAAGTTCTGAAAGTATCTAAAACAGATACAGATAGTAGGAACTCTGACCCACTTCTAAAGATGTCTACAAAGCAGCATACTTTTCAGTCCCAAATATGAGGCTCTTTTCTGGAGAGGTAAAAGGAAATACAGCTCAAATCTTGGCTACATGCATTCAGAGATCAGGCCAAGGAGGCATATCCAGGCCATGGATAAGACTGACTGTTGATCACAGGAATGCAGAGAGGCAGTCTCTGAGATTCTGTGAGAGATCCAGAAGTGTGGTGGACAACTGATGTCTATGCTAGCTAGACATGAGGAAAAATCAAGGAGTGGTAACATGATAAGGCTCTCAGCAGTTGGATCTCTCAAACGTGAGTGACAATTGTGCCTCAAAGGCCTCAAGACAGAATTAAAACCATACCTTTTTAAAGGAGAAACACAGGAAGCCTGGACGAGAATAAGATCTCCAAGCTCCCAAATGTAGTCTATCCGAGCCTTTCCCCATCCTGTGTGGCTGAAGGACTCCAACTAGTCTCAATCTGTGCACTGTAAGACTGAGTCTAGGCTGTGGAGTCTGCAAAATTAGGGAGGACAAAGGCCTGTGTTGCACCATTCTGTCTGTAAGCTCATCCTGGGTCTTGCAGTTATGTCCCAGTAGCAGCAGAAGCAGGCAGATGCCTGTATTTAGGAGCTTGTACTCTCCGTGTCCTTGCAGAAGTCTGCCTTTTGCCAGAGTGAGAGGAAAACTATATCCTCTGTATACATGAAGGACTCATCTAACATGAAACATGGAGGGATGCACATAGAAGTTAATGGCATGTAAGGAAAGTCAGGCTTAGGATTTGGGCCTTTTGGTGAAGGAAGTCTATTATGGTCAGCTTTCTGATGATTTGCTTGAGTACACTTGACAGGACACTGTTCCGGTCAACCACGTACCACATCACACTTCTGCCCAGCATTGTCTTTTGCTCCAGCCAGAGTCTCATCAACCAAGAGGAAGTTAGAGGCTTACCTGCTACCTCATCCCATGGTGACATTTTACTTGTGATTTCTCCTAAAATACATCTTGCCTTTGACTTTTAGCTCAATAATTCAACATTGGGGGTCCAAGAAAAGGGTTCTGACAGTTATTGAATATATCATGTTTTATCTGTTAGAATTTGAGAAAATACAGGAAAGACTTGAGGCACCATTGAGCATGTGTCACCTTCCTGTCTTTTCATATGCCTCTACTGTATGACCCATGATATCCTGGCTCCCGGGACATAAGTGAGCCTGTTTCTGACATATATAAGGTTGAGGACCTTCTCTCTATAGTATGTCTTCCCTGACACATAGCTGAAGGTCCATGTGGGACAAGATCATATATTTTACTGGTGTTCTTGCAAGATTTTTTCCTCAAAGACACTTTTGTTTTTAGATGCTCTGGTTAAAGATTGATCCATTTCTGTAATTGGATGGAGAACATTGAGTCATTGCCCAGTCAGAACCCTGTTCACACATACCAAATTTCTTTAGCTCCCAAAGTTGAGGATAATTCTCTTAATCCAGGCCAAAAGAAGTTCAGTCTACCTGGACATTGTGGGCAATTTAGTTGATCTACCACCAAATGCCACGAGTAAGTCCCATCTCCTTGGGTTCCTCTACTAAGTGAAAATCTTAGTCCTGTCTATCTATAGAAACTTTATTCCTTCCTCCTCTGAAGCCCTATTTTTGGCATTGGCAGAACCCCAGTGTATCACTTAATGGGTATGCATATATGCTGGCTGACTTGAGCAGTTTTATCAAGGTGGCTGACAAACTCAGAGCCTCATCAACTAAAAACAATGCCCAAAACCATGTCACAGTGCTATATCTTCAGGAGAGACACTGCTTCCCTCCATATAAGTGTGTCCCCTCTCCCAAACCCAACTGTCCTACCCTGCCATGATTGCCACTGAAAGATTCTAGAGGACTATGCTTCTTATCATACAAATGGACAGAAGATTATGTACTCACAACTCACTAGGAGGGATGTTGAAAAACTAAATACCAGGCTTTTCATGTAAGAGGTACTCCTTACCTACTGGTGGAGGTCAAATGTCTGTAGGTTCTTGATTTAGGACAGAGGTTCAGGCCCAGGGAACTAATGAAGAAAGAATGTTCATTGCAGAGAAGGCGAGGCGCCTTTTGTCTCTGCCTCTGTATTAAGTCTATGTCTAACTTTTCTAACATGGCTTCTGTATGTTCTGGGYTTTTTTGTTGTTTTTGTTTCTTCATATTCTCTTTCACTCATGCTTTTCAATATCAAAAGTCTTCTAGTTACAGCAGGTAATGTTCTCTGAACAGTGGAGAAAACCATGAAGTCACAGAAGGTAATGGTCTGGAATGATTCTTTGCCTCTTTAGTGATGATGCCCATATACAAGCTGGAACTTCATTGAGAATTCTGCTGAAAAAACACATGCTTTTCATTGTTCCACAGACAGCTTGACTAAGACACATCAATCTGTTTCTTAAAGAACTTTGATTTGTAGGAAAGTTACATTGATGGTGTCGAAGAAGAAAAGAGGCATAAACACCTCAAGTAAAATAAAACAGATGACAACGGTCTTTGAAGACTTTGGAAAGAACCTTAGACAATTTAGATATTTAAAATTAAGCTCCCAAGTGTGAATTCAAAGTATTTTCTTTTATAAATGTATAAGTAATATTCTTAGAAGCATGGACTTGAAGGTAGGAAAGATGCTTTTTATAGATTATTTTAGTTTGCCAGTTATTATCACCTATAGTCTAAATTCTTTATGCTCCTTTAGATACCAGAATTATCTTTTATGGAATCTATGTAGGCATATTTTCTCTCTCAAATGGCTAACTCTATAAAATTGAGGGATTAGAAATGGAATACCTAGGTGCCTAATTCTCCAGACTCCATAGGGTTGGGTTATCCCATGACAGAAGAATCTATACAAAAAGTTTCAGAAGGGARCAAAGATTCCATCAGGAACTGAASTAGGAGCCATTTATATGATGTTTTGATCAAATACAAGGCTTCAGCCTCTCCATGTCCCAAGTACTTGTGGGAAGTGTGATTGAGTGATCACAAACTAGTTTGTTTGGTGGGGGAAACATAGGACCAGAGAACATTCAGTTCAGTACTGAGAAAGCAGCTGTGATGGTTAAAGCCATCAGCACTTTTTAGGAAGCTCATGCATAGTACTGGGACAATAGGAAAACAGTCTGGACTACAAGACTCCAGCATTTGGAAGTTCTCTCCTCTGAAAGTTCAGATGCATATAAAGGAAGGAAGCTTAAGCGAAAGGATATCCTTTTAGAAGCAACTGACTAGGGAAGTATTTCCTGGAGCCAGCACAGATGCAGATAGAGCTGTGGTCCAAGGTAGGCAGGCCACATCTTGAGTTGGTGGGTGAGCTTGAGCATGTCATTATAATACTGATTTTGAAGCCGTGGAGGTTCAAGGTTGAAGGGACCATGGAGAGCAGCTGAGGCCAGGTACTGTGTAGTAGGGTTAGGGTCCCTGAAAGGAAGCTATTGTTGGAAGTTGCACAAATGAAGCCTTGGTTGTAGTGGAAACCCCAGGATGCTGGAGATGTCAGGACTGTGAGACATTCACCAGCATGGAGTGGAACCAGTACAAAAGAAGCTGTGTGTGCTGCAGGTGTTGAAGATGGAGAAGTGGGGCAAGATGATTCTGTCAGAAGTCCAAGGTGCTGCTCATGAAGTGCAGGATTTGATGTTCACCCTGCTGGGTTATRGTTTTGCCTCGTATGGTTGTTCCTTCCTATGACCTGGTTCTTCCCATTTGAAATGGTGGTGTTTACTCTGCACCATTATCTGTTAGAAATATGTAACTTGCTTTTGATTTTATGGGAGCTCACAGTTTTGAGACATTTGACTGACTATTAAAACTGTTGATTATGGGGACTTTTAGAGTTGGACTAAATGCACTTTATATTACAATATTATCTGGGCACAAATGGTGGATGGTGATGGCTTAAAAATGATATGTTTGGGGTCAATTTGAAATGGGATGATACTTTGATAGTATTAATTATCAATTTGACAAATCTAAAATCACATGGAACATGGATCTCTGAAAATACCTGTGGGGGATTACTTGATTATGTTAGATATAGGGAAGACTGTCCACTAAGGGAGGTACCATTCCCTAGGCAGAGGATCCTGGACTATATAAGAGTTCAGAGCATCAGAACTAGCAGCATACTTTCACTGGTCTCTGCTTCTGACTGTGGATGTTTATATGATCAGTTGTTTCAACCTCTTGCCACCTTGACTTCCCTATCATAGTRGACTGTAACTTGTAGCTGTGAACTAAAATAAGCCCTATCTCTCTGAAGTAGGTCTTCATTTATTTTTCAAGTTACCTCTTTTTACTTATTCCTTTGCTTCTGACACACTCTGAAAGCATTCCAGTAGGGACTAATTCCTTATGATGAAAATGGGGCTTCCATCTCTATCATTTGCCCTATATTAACAAAATAGTGCTTATCTCATATGTTCCGAACCTGGGAAGTTATTTCCTTTGGGGGTCCCATGGCAGAGGCTGTGCTGTGCCTGTTTTTGCACAGTGCATATCTGATGTGGTTATATCAGAAGTCCAAATTTTAGCCATTTATTTCCCACCTATATTTTTAACCCATGTTTNGTTTTGCCTCGTATGGTTGTTCCTTCCTATGACCTGGTTCTTCCCATTTGAAATGGTGGTGTTTACTCTGCACCATTATCTGTTAGAAATATGTAACTTGCTTTTGATTTTATGGGAGCTCACAGTTTTGAGACATTTGACTGACTATTAAAACTGTTGATTATGGGGACTTTTAGAGTTGGACTAAATGCACTTTATATTACAATATTATCTGGGCACAAATGGTGGATGGTGATGGCTTAAAAATGATATGTTTGGGGTCAATTTGAAATGGGATGATACTTTGATAGTATTAATTATCAATTTGACAAATCTAAAATCACATGGAACATGGATCTCTGAAAATACCTGTGGGGGATTACTTGATTATGTTAGATATAGGGAAGACTGTCCACTAAGGGAGGTACCATTCCCTAGGCAGAGGATCCTGGACTATATAAGAGTTCAGAGCATCAGAACTAGCAGCATACTTTCACTGGTCTCTGCTTCTGACTGTGGATGTTTATATGATCAGTTGTTTCAACCTCTTGCCACCTTGACTTCCCTATCATAGTRGACTGTAACTTGTAGCTGTGAACTAAAATAAGCCCTATCTCTCTGAAGTAGGTCTTCATTTATTTTTCAAGTTACCTCTTTTTACTTATTCCTTTGCTTCTGACACACTCTGAAAGCATTCCAGTAGGGACTAATTCCTTATGATGAAAATGGGGCTTCCATCTCTATCATTTGCCCTATATTAACAAAATAGTGCTTATCTCATATGTTCCGAACCTGGGAAGTTATTTCCTTTGGGGGTCCCATGGCAGAGGCTGTGCTGTGCCTGTTTTTGCACAGTGCATATCTGATGTGGTTATATCAGAAGTCCAAATTTTAGCCATTTATTTCCCACCTATATTTTTAACCCATGTTTKCCTTAAATGCAGCAAGTCTTTGATCAATAATATCAACTGTATTTTTTCTTGTGTGACAAAATATCTGATAAAGGAAATATAGAGAACTATTATGTAGGTTTATACTTAAAGGGTACAGATTACTGTGGCAGGGACAACATGGTGGCACCAGTGTGAGGTGGCTGTTCTCATTGTGCTCATAGCTGAGAAGCTAAGAAAAATGAATGCCAGCATCCTTCCCCTTCATTCCATTTTATTTAGATCAAGTCTCTAGCCCCTGTAACCGTGACCCTTTTATTTTGTGTGGTTCTTCCTACCTCAGTTAACCCAACCTAAAAATTCCATCAAGATGTTCCCAGAGGTTTATCTCCAAAGTGATTTTAGATCCTGCCAACTTGACAATCAATTTTAATCACCGTAAGTCTAACCCTTGTCAACTTGACACCCAGACATGTCACTTTTAAGCCATAACCATCCACATTTTATCCCCATGAGTTCATGGCCATCTCATCATGAAAAATGCATTCATTCCTTTTTTAGAAGTCTCCATGGACTTTAATAGTTTTCAAAACTGCTCAAAAGTATAGTGCATGGTCTCTTCTGAGACTCCAGGTGTCCCTCAACTATGAGCTCCAGAATGATCTACAAACAATTCACATACTTCCAACATATATAGGTTAAGAATAAATGTTCCCATTGCAAGAGGGAGCAATAATTACATAGCAGAGAAAGATGACACCAAAACCTGATCAGAGCCAGAAGAGCAAGCACCAGATCTTAGAATTCCATGCCCATCGTGGTACTTTGAAGGAACTATCAGAGTTCTGGGCAGCTACACTCTTCCAGCTCTCCCACGTGTAGCCTTTCAGTTGAGCCAGACCCACTCTGCTTATAGCTTTCTTTGGTGAATGTACCATGGTCCTGGCATGGGTGTCATGACAATGTAAGTTTCCCATTCCCATGTTTATACAAAGAATTTCTACTGCTTCTTTGCATGGATTCTGACTTGGTCAGTGTATCTAAAACTGTGATCTAAGTCTCTGTAATACCCACTCTTGCATCTTTTATGTCAAATTCTGCTGATATCTCAAGATACAGCTTGAACTCTCTTGAACAGCAGTTGTAGCAGCTGCCGTGTGCTGACCCAGGGGAAGCATTTCCCTCGCTTTTATTATTAATATTTTTAAAATTTTTAATTAAAATATAATTATATCATTTCTTCCTTTCCATTTCTTGGCTCCAACCCTTCCTATACACCCCCTTACTCCCTTTCAAATTCGTGTATATATAACAGTAATAACTTAGGTATTTACTTTGGCGCAGAGAACCTTCAGCAACATTTCTACTCCCGTCTCTCCTTTCAAATGAATGTGTGTGTGTTCACAGCTTGGAGCTCTCCCCTTGTGAGCTGCTATCTTCAGGTCACCATTTTATTGTCCATTGCAGAAGCTCCCTCACAGGCGGGCCTAGAGACTTTTCTCCTAGATGAATCTAGATCTTGTCAAGTTGACAATCATTATTAACYATCACACCCATATAACCATGAACAAACATAAATGAGTCAYGAACTTCCTGTAGCAAAACTCAGATAAACCAGCTTCTAGGTTTATATGGAAGCCTGTCCACTTCCTGTGCTCTCATCTTTCGGCAAACTGTACATCTGYGGCAACATGAAGGACCCTATCTGTGCACAACATGTAGAGACCAGAGAGTTCAGAAGCCTAGAGAACAGAGAAGCTATCCTTTATACACACTGAGAGACATACTTTATTGTTAATCAATACACTTACCCAACAGTTAGAAATATGACCCGAGGTTTACATATATCTTATATTTTAAAATATGAACAGTATCAGGGACTTATCTTTCTTTGTCTTAAATCAGAGGGCATACCTATTAGAAGGGACTATATATTCAGATTTATTTTCTCTTACAAATAAATAAGAACAAGTAAAAAGAGGTAAGCTTTATGTTTCCTAATGGAGGCAGGCTTTAATTCTTGAAGTGGGCTTCTAAGAGCAGTATGTATTGTACTCTATGTAATTTAAGAAAAAAATGATACTTTGATATGAATAGTTTTATTGTATAGTTCAACTGTAAACTATGGGCACGTTTGAATTTAAATGGTCTTATGACTGTCCCTCAGTCTTCATGCACCCCGAAAGGTTTTATTGTGCCTCACTGCAGAGTACTTGATTTTCTGTTTTAAAGATACCATASCTTGTCTAGTGCATTCACATCATAATTGCCAAGCACATGCTTAAGTAGACTGTGCTCTTGCTCCATGGTTTCAGACTTCCTTCCTCCCTCCCTCCCTCCCCTCCCCCTCTCTCATTATGCCTGTGCTGGCCTCTCCAGCTCTGAAGATATGCAGGGATGGGCAGGAAGAGCAGCAGTTCTTTAGGGGAACCTGACTAGAGAAAGGGCAGTTACTGTTGATCAGATAAGGTTGAAGGCAGCAGTGTAGTGAAGGAAGAGCCCTTTTGCAGGGTCCTGCAGGGCACCCACCCTAAGGATAAGACATCAGTACATCAGCCTGTCATWTCAGGGAGAGACACCCAGAACACTCGGTGATCAGTCCTATTGAGGCAGCATTATATTATGACAGTCTCTTTCTGTCTCTGTCTCTGTCTCTGTCTCTCTCTCTC
>BDUI01016912.1:26452-36953 GCA_002335545.1 Apodemus speciosus
TGTGTGTGTGTGTGTGTGTGTGTGTGTGTGTGTGTGTGTGTGTGCAGGGGTGATATTTAAATATTTTTTAACAAACATTTTAAGTTGGCATATCCCATATATGAATATATTGCCTAAAACAGTCATAATTTGCACAGGGAGAAACAATTTTCCCATCAGTAGGCTAGGTTTCAGTGCCAGTGTGACTCAGTCAGAAGTACCTCTGTGTTCTTTTCCTTTCTCCTTCCCTCTCTCTCTGCCTCTCCTGGCCTCCTGGCCTCTAACTTTGCCCCTGTTTGTCTCTGTCTCTCTCTCTCTCTCCTGTCTCTGTCTCCTCCATACCTGCATTGTTCCAGCATACACAATGACTTTTCTGTGAATGTTTTCACAATGAAAGTGGTTTTTTTGTTTTTTAAGCTTTGGCTGCCTAATGAGCCCTCAGGGTATCTGCAGAAGTAATCAGAGATGGCAGGGAAAATATAATCCAGGTGTTAGAAAACCAGAGAGAATGCATAAGCACTTATTTATTATATGAGAAGATACTGGCCAACATTGCTGTCTCCGGCTGCTGGGTAGGAAGGAAATGTTGTGGATGCTATGGCTCTGGATGAAAGGAAAAGCCCTTGTGGGGATTACTGGGGGTGGGGGGGGTAGAGAAGGGGAGGGAGGTATTCTGATGGCAGTGGACAGTGCATTGTCTATAGGAAGATGGAGGGACACTGGGTGTCCCCAGCAAGCCTCCTTGTGGAGAGCTGTGGAGGTTTCCGTCAGGGCACTGAAGAGGGAGCAAGCAGTACCCTGTGTAGTAACCACGCGCCAGGCAGCTGCTCTTCAGAGGAATTACCTCTGAGAGCAAGAAGAGGGTGTTCCTGGGACCTTGAGACTGCTTTCAGTCTCCCTCAGAAACCAGTCCCCACTGTGCCTGTGGAGGCCCCCAGTGGCTGAGCTGTGGGGCTCTGCCTTGCACTTCTGTGCACAGGGCTGACAGTGCGGGTCCTGATGGGAGGGGTAGAGGGAATGCAAACACGGAGGGATCTGTGACCACACGTGCCTGGGGCTCTCCATGGCAGTTGAGGAGCTGCGTGAGTGAGACAGACTGCTGAGGAGGACTTGCTGATGGCCACCAGCTCATCTGCAGAGAGGTACCTCTTCCCTTTCCTTTAGAGATGACATGTGGCTGCTTATTTGCCTGRCTGGTGCAGCTTCCAACTCCTCTGAGTGAYTTCGGAGAGTCTCTTAAGTAGTTCCCACAGCCATTTCTCCACCTGCCTGGCCACTGGCCACTCTTGTTTGGTGACACACTGTGACAGGATGGCATGCTTTGGGGTACAGGGGGCCACTGATGGACCTTCTTGGCTATGGTTGCCACTCAGTTGAACATGTCTGTGGGTTGCTTGTCTGCAGTCTTGCAGAGTTGTTCTCATCAGGAGTCTGGAGAGTCAAAGCTAGCTTCCAGGACAGGGGAGGTACCTTTATGATTTAGTGTGCTCTACTAAGAGGCTGGTGAGGGAAGGGGACAGCTACTGCCACAGAAAAGCATTTGTTGCTTGCCCTAAGAGGCTATTTATAAAATCAGCACCTGGGGGAGGGGGACAAGACAAAACAAAACAAAAACCCAAACAAACAAACAAACAACCCAGAATGGTACAGAAAGTCATATAACTATGTTCTCTTTTGTGTTTTTGGCATCTTACTGGGTCTGTTCTTTTTTTAAAATAACCCCTTTCTGGTCTCTCTTTTTCAAATGCTGGTTATCATGAGCTGGTAATGCTAAAAGTTACTCAGAGAATAGTTCTGTCTCTTGTTTTAAAGGAAAATGATAAAAGGAGCTTGTGCGGGGATGGGATACTGTAGTGTGGCTGACAAGCCAGGGAGATGGTGGGAACACTTCAGTTAACTCTCTGGTGCCCGCTTTCCAGTCTTAAGAACTGCCAGGGGAGGACCAGATACCTTTTTGTTCTGTTATGATGAGTTGCTATAGTTCCAGTGAGAACACCAAGGTTCTGCTGACTTTGGTGAGCTTTCTTGGACCACTATATGCATTTACCATAACGTCGGCGATAGGGGAGATTTTCTGAGATACATCACCTAGCCGGTAGCAGCCAACAGTAAGCCTGCGTATTTACAGTTCTCATCTATTACATTAAATACAGCACTGCACATCACACACTCCGCTCTAGAGATTTAGAGGCCTGTGGGTACAGTGTAGGAAGCACACAGCACACATCCCAATCTTGCCTGACTGCTGAAAGCCTAGTAAACAGGAAGGCTAGAAATTACTGGTTTTAACTCACAGCTGTTAGGTTGAGAAACATCTAGATCAGTGATGAAGTTAGGGCTTGAGGAAATGGCTGCGTTTTGTATTGCTTAAAGGACAGCAGCCCGAGCAGGGTAAGTCAGCAGGATGCTCCCGGTGTGCCTCTGCGGCAGCGATGTGGTCTCTAAGGAAACCTGTGCCTGATGCTCGTAGCCTGGGCAGTGCTGGCGGCCCAGGGCCGTCTGTCTGCTGCCTGCTGATGGAGGCTGCGCCGCATCCACCAGGCAGGGCTCTGCACGCATGCCCGTCTTCCCCGGCGTTTAGTGGTGTCAACTTATTAATTTCCATCTTCGACTTCAGGCCTGTTAGTTTCCTGTCTGAAAGCATTATTACTTTTGTCCATGTGGCAAAATAATTAGCATACAGATGAGAAGTGGCCCCGTGTCTGCGCGCCGATAGAGAGAAGATGTGCGGTTCGAAGTTGATTGGATGAATGGAGAACAAATGGTGGGCGTTCAAAAGCATTAGAAGAGTTTTGTAGTCGCGGAGCAGGCTGGAGAATTTTCTGGGTGAGTCCCTAAGATGGAAGGCAGGGGTGGCTGCCGTGGGAACAATTGCTTGTCAGAGGCTGGCTTAGCTGAAGGTGCSGAGAGGGACTGCAGGCTCAGAAAATCCATTCTTCAGGTTTCTCTTTGAAATCCCCTCCAGGTAAATGTGTCCTGTTGTTTCTTGGAGCCGTGACTGCGCTTCCCAAAGTGGAGCAAAGTTCAACTCTTAAGGGCAGTAACAAAAGAATAGTCTTTTGCTGGTGCTCGGGTGGCCTCTTCATCCATCTTCCGTGCATAAGTGTGAAGTGAAAATTAACTGTTTAGAGATTAGTGTTTTCAGAAATTTACAGCAGCCATTATTCAACGTGTTTAATTAATATTTTCTGGGACAGTGTATGGAGACCAGCAGAATTTGCAAATGTTGTTTAGATGAAAGCCAGACATAATTAGTTTTGACTAGTATATATTTTTCTTAGCTGGAAGGAGATTTTAGCTCATTTAACCAGTTACTTATTGGGGACAGTGGAAACTGAACTGATGGGGATTTCTGGAGGTCTGTAGGATGCACAGAGGGCAAATGTTAAATGAGTACAATCTTTGATACTGAGTTCTTTTGAGAAAAAAAATGAGTTGTTTTTTTTTTCAAATCAGTTTTCTGAGTTCATAAGTAATAACGAAGCTTCTGCAGCCTTGAGTTTCTATTGTCAACAGTGGCATACATTTCTTATATAATTCTGGGACTGGCAGGCTGGAGCATGGGGGGGTTGTTTCAAAATTCAGTTCAAGATGCTTCTGGGGAGAGTCACTGATGAAGAGTCCTTTCCTGTCTTAAGGATTCCTACCCTCCTTAGAGGGAAAGGGCTGCATTTTAACTGACCTAATTATTTAGTTTGTTTTTAAAGTTAAACTTCAATAAACACCACAGCCTCTTGACTGTATCTCTGTAGTTTCTTGGATGTTCTTGGGCATGCCATGCTTTCGTTTTGAAATTTTTAAAAGCCTTTTCAAAGTGTTGCAGTACTTTAGAAATGGCAGTGAATATGTGACAGAAATACAACTTGTGTGTGTGTGGAGKGGGGGTTGCTGAGCGGGTGTGATTTGTTCTGTTTCAGAAAGGGTGCCTCTATAAAATTAAAAAACAACAAATGCCTTCAGTGAAACCGAAGCTTCAGGTGTGACACTCTGGGAGCAGACTTGCCCCTGGTATGTATAGAACTTGCCTGATTATTTTCCTGCTTAAATTGCAAGTTTCAGAATATTCACATTAAGATGTATTTTTTTGCATAATAGGGAGAAATCTCAATTATTCTATAAGTGCATACAAAATGTTGCTTCTATCGCATTTAAAAAATTAGCTAGTAAGCTAGGATGTGGGGAAAAACAACTCAGGTTTTAAATGTCTAGCCTAAAGTAATGAATACCCAAGAGTTCTCAGTTCTCTCTCTCTCTCTCTCTCTCTCTCTCTCTCTCTCTCTCTCTCTCTTCTCTTCTCTTCTCTTGAACTCCTACCTAGAGGGAGGCTGTGCCGCACTCCTCTCTCCCATGCCAGTCCCCTTGCGGAGTTGGGTCCATCTCTGTGAACAGAATAACTCTCTTGTTTTCTGATGGGCTATAACTTTCTTAGAACAGACATTACCCTTTCCTTTTTACCCTCTGCTTGGCCATTTAGAAGCAGGGAAACCCTTGAATGTCATTTACCCACGAGGCTTCCTTTGTGCCTGGCTGCCTCTCACAGGTGAAGTCCATTTTTTTTAAAGGGCCACAATTATGTCACCAGAGTTTCCACTTGAGGGAATTACTTTTGCCGCTTGTAGTCCTGTCTGTTTTCAAGGCTCCTTGCAGTTGGTAAGGGCTTGATCCAAAGACAATGAACTATCTCTGAGCTGGAAGTATATTCACACTGAGCCAGCCTGAAAATGAGGTTTCTAAGGGGACTTTTAATTTTTATTTTTTAACTTTTCCTCTGAGATTGAATATCAACCTTAGAAGAGATTACAACCTTCCATAGCTAAATCATGTAATTAATCCATGAGATTTCAAATGCCTGGTACCCTGCCTTGACTGCTCTGTGGGCAGTGGCCTCACTGGGGGTTCTGCATCCTAGGAACTCTGCCCTGTGCCACGTGTGGTGTGCTGCCTATGAACGGAAAAGAAAAATATCCACACTTTTCTTCCAAAATGTCACTTGAGCTTATTTCCTTTACAATCTGTGCTGCTGTGTGTTCTCACACAGTAAAGAGAATGTGCTGAGCTCTCCCATGGTTTTTAAAGTGTAACACATGTGTATTTTTAAAGTTGCTGGGGTAAAGGTGTTGTGTATAGGCTGGAATATTTGAGTCATTGGGGTAATAGATGCACCATGCAAACCTGCCTTAGATGTATGTGTGTACTCATTAATATAGTTGTAAGAACTTTGTGACTCAATATTGAAAACTGACTGCTTCCTACTGAAATCCGATGGCTTAGGCACCACACTCCCTCAAAGTGCTTTGAGAAAAGCACCCCAATTGAGCGTTTGCTTCAGATGTTTTCAGGTGCAGTGTCAAGCTTGGAACTTTAAATCAAACAATTCAGGGATGAATAATTTATGGGGGAGGGTGCTTCTTTTAGTATGTCGACAAGGATTTTCACTGTAGGATTTCCAGCTCCAGCATGGCCTTGAAAAGCACCTCAGCCATTGTCTAAGCTGAACCTTAGTGTGTTCTAATCTGCGCTCACAGAGTGTCTTCACAGAAGTCAGCGTCCACGTCTCAGTTCCTGGGGCTCCTACCTCCCTGAATCCTATAGGTGGGGGGACAATTCTCAGAGACTGACTTTGAATTTGGTGCCGTAGCCTCTCCCTGGTCCACATATTCCCCTAGCCAGTGCCATCTGAGCAGAAGCTGAATGCACAGCACACTGTCGCCATGAAACAATGCTAGGCAGACTGGTGGTGGAAATAATCCAGTCTGCAGGGCACCCCATAGAGAGCCATCAAACCGAGTCTGCTCTGGAGCTGTCTATGAGAGTGTGAACATTCAGAAATCAATGCTGCATCTGCTGGTGGACCCTCTGGTTCCCTGAAACCCCCACCTGCCTAATGCATCTGGGCAAGAGCTTTCAGAAGCCAGCTTCCTTCAGGATAAATTTAATACGCCTTGAGGGCCAGGCACAAGCAAATTGATTCTATCTCTGCAGCAGGAACACTCATAAACATCTGTAAGGATACAGATTCCCAGTAACTCCAGGATGAGAGGATGCTATTTTGTGAAATATTCTAAGCCTCCTCCCTTCATACCTCATGCCAGCATGGCATTTTTTAATTAGGAAGTTGATTAAAAAGGGCACGGCAGACCAGGATGTATGGTCCTTTGGCTTTCGTCCAGCTGTTTGTTGATGGAATGGTGGAAGGCATTGCTCATCACCCGTTTCAGGAAAGAGAGAGAATCGGAATTGTTGCAGGGCAGAGGGGTGGTAAGAATGAGGYCGTCCTATGCTGTGTGCTGAAGGCAAGTTGGCCGTGGCTTCCTCTGTGCAAAGCTTTCCTGCAGACAGACTCGCCGGCTTCCTCCATGACCCAGGTCASGTGCGCTTTGCAGATACCTGGGAACGCCGGGCAGCTCTGTGTATTACACTGAGGAATTCTGGGCTTCTGGCTTTCCAGTAGTCAATAGGAAAAGTCATAATCATTTGCATTTTCTGGATGGACGTCTCTTTTGGCCACATTTCCTGTAGGCTGCCGTCACCAGTAATAGCTCTGCTGATCTCTATGATGCAGCACTCTTAACCTCAATAGGAACTGGTTTTGTTTTGGCTATTTTTCCCCTTCTTTCAAAGGAAATCCTCTTCTTTACAGGACCTTTTTTAGAGCTTGAAGTGTATTATCACAGGAATAAAATTTTATGTCTACTTGTAGTATTCCCATGGCTAATGTGGTGTGAATAAGAACCCTGTTATGAATTTAACCCTGTCCATCCTTCTCATTGTTTGAGCACTTCCGGAGATCAAGTGTGCCTAGGAAAGTAGAAACAGATCAGCAGCTAGGACTGACACTGAGACTCCCCCAAGCTAAGGGAGAGGCTCTAAGGGCTTGCATATGACCTCCGGGGAGCTGCTCAAGGCTCAAGACAGGGGACATGGGGAGATGTCTTCAGTCCAGTGGGACTGATCAGCTGATTGGCAGTGAGCCTGTCTTTTGTTCTCCTCCCCCTGAAACTCGGTGCAAGTTTGCTAATTATTTTTAGATTCTGTGTTTTAGGAAAGTTCAGGGATAGATCTCTAGTAGTCGGCAGCCGTGGTGGGCATCCCTCTTGATTCCAGCCTTTTCTGTAGCAACAATGACACAGTCAAACACTGACGATGAAGACTGTGGCTTCTTGAAAGTCACCTGTTCCCTCCATCCTTTGCCACTGATGGAATATTTATGCAGTGTGCACACCTTGAGCTCCTACTGTGTGCAGAGCCAAAAAAGGGAATCATCCTGCAGGTAGTCAGGACCTAAGTATTTATCTGTCTGTCTGCCCATCTGCTGACAAAAGGTAATGATGATGCCTGCAGGGCAACTTTTCCTTTAACAGATTTAGGAATAGATTTTTGCTCTTCTGACCTAAGTAGAGTGGACTGAATCCCTTGTTTCCTCTTTCTGGGTAATAAATACTCCGGTGGTCTTCCTGAATATTAGCATAATTGCATAGCATTGTGTAACTGTTTCTGTATGAATTGCATATGTTAATATATGCCCTTCTCTTAAAAGCTAAAAATAAAAGTTCAGATATTTTGGGGGGTTCTGGATAGCTGATCTCCTTTCCCCTGGGGTTCCTCACACTTGGGGTATAGAGTCAAGCCTCTTCTCATTTGAAAATATGAGATAGTAAACATTGTTAAATGTCAGATGTCTTCTTCTCAGTTTCTGGATATTTTGAGGCTCTGGGTAGCAGGGATCAAGGACAACAGTTTTGAGTGGGGTGTGGTCAAGGCCTCTACTGCTAACTGAAGCCAGCCTTCCAGCAGATAGAGCTATCTAGCATCTCTGTTAGATGTACAATATGAGATGTCCTGACACTGTGTAGCCAGCCGAAGAGCCATTGGCTGCAGAAGCCTTTGGCAGCAGAAGGAGGAGAATTCAAATGAGAAGCTGGCAAGGCATTTAAATGCCCTGAGAGGAGCTGCCGCCTCGCCACCTAGCAGACTCCACTGGACAGACCTGTAGGTGCAGGATTAAAGTTCTGCCATTCAGTCCTCTAACATACAAGTGTTGTTGAAGATGACTGTTATATTCTTTCAGAGTCTAAAAGACAAGGGGTATAGAGATCAGAAAGCCACATAGCTTTGCTTAAAGATGGAATCAATTGCTAAAGCAAGTGGTATGGGCAGCTGACAGAAATCTTAACTACATGCTTCAGTAGATTCCAGACTCATTTCTGCTTGTCCTTTGTTTTACATGGGATGTCTGACTCTGAATAAAAACTCAAGAAATTCCCCCATTAAACTCTTCAGAACCTCCCAGTGCCCCTTTCTGTGATTCTGAGAGAAGTCATGGAGGTCTTGCCGCCCAAATATTCCTTGGCTAATTTGTTGTTACTGGGATATTGTTAGCTCCAAAACAACCTTTCTCCCTCAGAGACCCACGGTGCACGCCAAGCTGTGTCATGTCAGTCCCCCAGGGACGCGTTGGCACACCTGTTTACAAACGGGCTAGGCCACCTGTTCCTCCAGCTTCAGAGTTAATGATCAGAACAGGGTCTGATCACCAGGATCAYGTGAGGGGTAGAGAGCCACTGTGAGACAGCAGGACASCCCTAACACATAACGTCAATAGATGCCTAGTCAGTTCTGAGTAAGTTAGAATATATACTCAACCTGTAAATCACAGCCGGAATTACAAACATCAGCAATCCAGAGACTAGATGTGATCTGAAGCGTGTGTTAGACACGGTTTAGCCAATGAAATCTCACCATTGCATAATTTGCAGTTTTAAAATGAAGCAAATGCAGATGAAAGTTGTCTTTCATTGTAGAGATGTTGCTGACGTGGAGGATGCTTGGGCCACAAGCTCYGGAAAATGCCAGTATCAATAGATAGGATACCCYGRAAGGGAGCATGTTTTGGGGCCTTATCTCCAGTGTAAGAACTATAGGCAGCCATTGTTTGCTTGGAGAGGAAAAATTAAGCCTGTCCCAGGGATGAGCCCCCTTACTGGCTGTCCAGCAGACTAGTCATCCCTGAAACCATATACACACAAGTGACACAAACGGACTCAGAAGGATGTATTTATTTACTTGTGATAATAGTAATGTGTTAATTTATGCATGTAACAATAGCAATCAAAGAAAAAAGAGAGGCTATGACTTTAAGATCAAGGGGCACATTGAGGGGGCTGGAGGAAGGAAAGAGAAGGGAAAAGTGATGTAATTACATTTTAATTAAAATGAACTTTTTTTTTAAAGGTCTCCAGTAAAACAAACAAACAATAATATCCTTACCAACTTCCAGAGCTCTGTCTATCTCCACTGTGGGCTTATCTTTCACTTCCTCTTATAACTAGGGAATATGCCGCTGGGACCTCATACTGCCAGCGTCTGTGTGGTTTTTTGTTTTGTTTTTTTGTTTTTGTTTTTGTTTTTTTTTGTTTTGTTTTATTTTGTTTATTTTGGGGTTTTTTTTTTTTTTTTGGCTTCTTCATGTAGTCCTAGCTGCTCCTGCCCATTTATCAAAGGACAGGTAAGACCTGGAGTGTATTTAAATATTTTTCCTTAGTGAATTCTTTGGTCCTTATGGAGAGTCAGAGCATCACCAGGGCCTGGTTCAGTTCGGTCAGCTGRACTATGTGAGCACTGTAAGTTTCCAGCTAATTCTTTAGGACAGCCGAAGTGACTCGTTAATGTCTTGATTGTTTTTCTATAAACTTCTACYAAAAGGCATTCTCACCAAGGACCAAACAGGTAGCCATTCTTTCTAGTTTTATTGGGTYCCATGTCCCTTTTATTTTTAAAGTGAAATTTCCATTTGTAGCTCACCTTGGCATGACCTGGAGCCCATTTGGAAGGTGCTGTCTGGAAGGCAGTGYGTTATAGTCTGACTTTCCGCAAGACTTGGGGGTGACTTTGAACACATCAGTTCAGTTGCCACCTATTTGTATACTGTTTCAGAGGAGGAAATGGAGTTCACTACTTCTCAAATCTCCTTTTGATCCCCACTGCTTGAAAGGAGAGGAGAGGAGTGGGGTAMGCTCACCAGATATCTTGATGGTGATRGCCYAGTATAGCCTCATAGAGGCCAGGGAAATGACATGCTATTCACAACACCCAATGYCTTTTGGTCATGTAGAAAAATCACCCCATGCAACTCATGCTTCTGCMTAAGCATTAACTTTCTCTTACACTTCCTTTGTTAATTTTATCTATCTTATGCCTTTGACTTGAAATTAAGTCACACTTTTGACAAATGTTCTTTTATAACAACTGTAGGTGGACAGGCCCTCTGACAGACATCATAGGCATACACGGGGATAGCTCTSAGGTCACCTCTTGGTTTCTCTCGGCTCCATGACTTCCTTGGGTCTTCTTTCTTGTAAAGCAGGCAAGCGAAGTTACTGGTTTGTACTTAAAGCAACCTGCATCTTTGTGGCTTACCATTCTTTTCAGAGGCAGCATTAAGGGTATGCACTGGTTAAAGGGGAACACATTTTTAGTAGCTAATCTATTACACAACCCATGGCCTCATTCTGGTAGCCTAGAG
>BDUI01016917.1:21412-40651 GCA_002335545.1 Apodemus speciosus
CCAAGAACAGCAGTGGCAGTGGAGTGGATCAACCTGAATTTAGAGTGCTACAGAGGGAGAAGTGACAGGAGAAGTGACACTTGCATTGGTCATGGTGTCTGTTCACAGCAGTGAAACCCTAACTAAGACAAAGAGTCATACTTTACTGGATACTTGGAAGTAGCGGATGCTAGGCAGGAGATTGGGACCCACCAGAACTTAGTGCAGAGGCCTGGCAGGGTGGTACTCTTTAAAAATTATTTTCCCACTATACCTAGGTTATTTCAGTCAAGTCAGCAAGCATAAAACATAAGCAAATTTACACTTAATTCTAGAATGGAACTTATTTTCTAGATAGATAAAAAGGATAAAAAAGCCCCACAAATACAATATAAGAGTCTGCAGCATGCTTCATGCTTTATAACAAGCAAACTGCTTTTCCTGGAGTGACTTTCTTTGTATTTAGAGCACATCCTCAGCTACCCTTTCCAGGCCCTGTATACTCATAACTGCATCTGTACAGAACAAATAGAAGAATTTCATAAGCTTCCATGGTTCAGTCAATGTTGTTGTGAGTAATAAAAATAAATAATAATAGTAATAACACTACTACTATTACTACTACTACTACTACTACTACTACTACTACTACTACTACTACGAGGAGTAGTAGTAACAAAAGAACGTATCAAGATATTATACAGAGTATCAATTCATTGGCTGTACTGATTGCACATTGAAAAGTAACTCTTTTGCTAAACTCGAATATCAAGATAAAGAACAAGCACTGTAGCTACCTAGTGAAGAGAGAAGTAGGTAAATGGCACAGATGCAAAAGTTGCAGGCTGGAAGCAAGTGTGTTATGGTGGAAGAAGACAAGAAGGGATCAAAAGAAAAGCAGTAGAAGAGGAATGGGTGTCTTTGTGAACTTTTTAGTGCTGTGAAGAGTCACCATGACAAAGGCAACACTTATGAAGGAAAACTTTTAATTAGGACTGGTTTCCAGTTTCAGAGGTTTAGTCACTTATCATCATGGCAGGAAGCATGGCAGCATGCAGGCAGACATGGTGTTAGAGAAGGAGCAGAGGCTTCTACATTTTGATCCACAAGAAGGAAGGCAGAGGTGTATTTGTTTCATACTGGCCATAGCTTGAGCATTTCAGGCCTAAAAACCTGCCTCCATAGTGACAAACTTCCTCTAACAAGGAATTGTTACACCTGCTCCAATAAAGCCAAGCCTCCTAATTGTGCAGAAGGCAAGAGAAGATAGAATCTGGATTTTTTTTTTTAACAAATCATAGAATGTAGAGAGACACTAGCCTGAGATAAATCTTCTGAAGACAAAATAAGAGCAGTAGCATTTACAGGTTGTCTTCCTCTYATGTTTGTTTAGTATGTGACTGACTCTCCTTTCTCCACTCCTTATCTCTCACATATGCAATTGAAAGGGAATAGACACAATTAGACCTTACTTTTGAAATCTAGTTTAGTAGATCTGTAGGGATTGTATAACTAGGTCATGTATAATCAGTAATTATTTTAGTATTGCTTTCTTCTATCATGCAGAAAGGAAAGAATATTTTGSAAAACCAGTGATTGAATGATGATGAATATAAATAACAACTGATTATTCATCAGCACTTTCAAATATTTCAAATTACCTGGGTTTTATCATCTGGAATGTRKWAGTAATTGGTCAATCCAGTGTGTTCTGCTTAAAGAACCGTGTCAGTCAACCCTCATCAATATCTCGACTGGCCTCAGAATTATCTCAGATACATGTACCTGGTTCATCTCCAACACTGTTTTCAAAGATGTTTAAGGTAAGAGAGAGAGAGAGAGAGAGAGAGAGAGCCCAAACTCAGTGTGGCTGGTATGGAATGTACTGGAGCCACAGAGTGACTAACAATGGAAAAATGAGAAAGCAAGTTGAACATCACATTCATCTCTCCAAACTTCACGGCTGTAGCTACCATGTTGTTGGTTGCTGTCTTCTTAGCCGTGTCTTCCTGTCGGGGCAGACTTTATACTCTTATGACCTAAGACAAAATTCCTACTTTAAATTTCTTTCTACTTTAAATTTTCTTTTAATTCTCTATATGGCCAGCCACAGCTATGAGAAAAGTAACTCTTATTGGAAAGAASCCAGGACTTATCACAATCATTAATTTAAATCTTTATGACATATAAATGGTAAATATGAGTTCTCATTTCACTTAATGCATGTTTTTKATAAACTGCACTTATCCTACTACAAAAGTCTAGAAATTTCTTCCTTTCCCACTTAAAATGGTCTTTTTCAGAAGATTAAGCATGATTATTTTTGGTTAGAACTTTTCTAACTTGTACTATATAACATTATTTACACTCTCTGAAAAGCAATGTCTAATTCATCTTCAAAGTATATACTGCCTTAAATTTCCATGAATATAATATGATATAATATGATTGCCAAATCAATAAAGGAAAATGGGAGCAAAAAATCAGTCAAGTTACATTCCAAAAGGCAACACTGTTAAATATTCGCTCAATATAATCGTGATGTCCAGATTCTCCATTACAATGTAAATTATGCTCCTTTCCCCAAAACGATTATTGTATTTTAGCTTGTAATTATATTAGTCTTGATTTACATACTTTCTTTGAAGCATTTTCTTTAAAATGGACTGCACTCTACAATTATAACTCAGCTAGCTTCAAAGACAAGTCAATTGATCTTTATATTTGTTTCTTAGCTGAAAATCAGAGTCTATTTATTTATTTATTTATACTCCAGAGTTTGTACTTTAYAGCAGCATACAAACAACCATTGTACTTACATTAAAAAGGAAACCAGTTGGCTCAGAGGTTAAGAGCACTGACTGATCTTCCAGAGGTCCTGAGTTCAATTCCCAGCAACCACATGGTGGCTCACAACCATCTRTAATGAGATTTGGTGCCCTCTCTGGCCTACAGGCATACATGCAGGCAGAATGCTGCCTACATAGTAAATAAATAAATCTTTAAAAATCAAAATAACCTAAACCTGTTAAAAAGCAAACCAGCAAGTTCATTATAACACTCTGCTGAGAAACTTTACCCCTGTAAGCAAACACTCATTTCTAGCTGGCAAGGAGTAGCATGTGATATACCAGAGCACAGCAGTAGTCATGATGCAGCCCTTTACTTGATAAAATCAGTATGGTGTGGCTAATGGGATTATGTTTCCTTTTTCTAATGTTTTATTGCTTTAGAATTTTACACATTCATTTCATGTTTCATCAGATCCCAATTTCCTTCCTTACAATTCCTTCCCTATCCACTTCTTTTCCCTCCCAACTCATATGTGTCTGTATCCTCTATTTTAAATCCACTGAATCTGTTAGTGCTTCATTTATTTCATGGATATTGAATCATGTATTGATCCAGAGATAGCCTTTGTGTGGACACATCCCTAAATACAACTTCCTACCATGAGAAGCCATCACTTGCTCATAGCTTCTGACCTACAGAATGAACTTTATGGATTTCAAATAAGTGTAATTTGGGCCACTGAGATGGCTCAGTGGATAAAAGTAGTGATCTTCATGCTTAACTACTTGAGTTTTATCCCCATAACACATATGTTTGAAGGAGAGGAGAAAACAACTCAGGTTGTCTTCTGGCCTCTACACATGCACCATAGCATGCATGTGTCCTCTTTCACAAATAAATAAATGTAAAAAAGTTCATTACAAAACTCTGTATTATAAAAATCATCATATGTTTTAATATGCTTGGTGATATTTATAAAACTTATTAATTAGGTATATAGAAATGGCTACTGAAACATGTATTTTAAATGTTATATATCCTTTTAAAAATCTAGACTTTATCTGTCATGCTTTAGAGCATAAAAAAGCCCATTATAATGCATACTAGAGATGACAAGAATATATTATGTTGTTCAACATAAAGCAAGAAGTTAAATAACTAGGAGTAATTTATGTGCTRTTGAAGTCATTAGCAAAAAAGCAAATATTTTTGAAATCAACATAATCCATGTTAAATTATTCTCCAAATCTGAACATGTATACTTCTATGTAAATCTTTATTAACTTTCTGTCCACACTAAAGCATCATGAAGCTGCATCTGAAGTATCCTACTCTTGTGCTGTTAGTATGCTTTTTTTTTTCCATCAGCAGTTAGGATCTCTCTCAAAACAGTGATTAGCTGACATATTCTCTTACACTTTACTCTCCCAATGTGTACCTCTAGAGCAACAACGAATATTTCATATTGTCCGTATGTCCATAAGACCTTTAATTATCTGGTCTTTTATTTTCTGTGGTTTGTTTTTGAATCTTTTTGTAACTATGCATTCCAGTCAGAATCCCTGTATTTTCTACTCCTCGATTCACATTGCTAGATCTGGCTTTATTCACATCTCTATTCAAATGTCAATAGGTACAGAAAATTGGTTTACCAGGATGTAAACAGCACTTACTTTCCTCCACCTTGTAGTCACTGTTCTTGTTAACGGATGCTGGTACTTGACATTATATACTATCACATAATTTTTTAGAGTTGAAAGTTTTGATCATAGTGAAGTCATATATACTACAGGAAACAAGGCAATTCTTTGCCTTAGCATACATTATCAATTTGCCTGAGTCATTTCCATTTTCAAACATTATAACAGCAGAAAACATTAACATTACCATAATATACCAATATCCCTTAAATGATATTGGGTTTGTATATATAATTTTTCTATACAGCTTTGTCACTATATAGAATTGCCAATCTATCATCATAGTCTGTATGTTGAATGGTTTATGTTGCCCTTTATAACTATGTCCCTCTATGCCAATATCTGGAGACTCTTCATTTCTATTTCTAAAAACTCATTTCAAAAAGGCAATGTGTGTCTGTGTGCATTTTGTGGTTTGTTTAACCATTAATTTGCTGAAGGGCATCTGCACAGATTCTGGGGCTATTGCAAATTAATTTTCTATGAGGTTTCACGTGGATCTTTGTCTAGATTTACTTTATTTCTCTGATATAAATGACTGAACACTTAGCTCTGTGGTAAAGCATGCAATACAAATTTTATGATCCTATTCCCCATTAGAAATGGTGGGACCAGAGAGACTTGATTATTTTGACTTGTTGCTGTGTTTCTGTGTACAGAACAGTGCTTGGCACAATGGCAGAAGAGAGAGCTTTGGATTCTCGTAGAGGCTGATTTTGTGTGTGAAGAAGATATTGTTTTATAAAATGTAAGGATTAAATTATGAGTCTTCCAAAATTGATTTCTGARAAAGTTAGTTGAGGTGATAGTAAGAAATACAGTTGTATTGTCTGACCAGTAAGTAGCCTGAGGTAATTTGAAGCCCATACTGTAGAGCAGGTAAGGCAGGAAGGTTGAACACCTGGAATTTTTTAAAAGTATTTGAATGGTCTAGACGTAACCACATGACTTTCTAATCTAACAAAGACATGGGATCTGTTGAGGGCTAGAATTTCCCTRTTGTTTCCTCAGACCAAATAATATTTTAATTGGCTGTGTGACCAGAGCAGAGAAGACAGTAGCCAGAATCTTAGCTATATATCTTAGATTGACTCCCTAAGAAAAACAGAAAAAAAAAAAAACATTTCTTGTTAAACACATACAGAATCCTGGGAATGTTGGAACACTTTTCTTACTAAATAATGCCAAACATATGAAGAAAGAATTTTCCAAGATGACAAGGAAAGACTTGGAGGAAGAATGAAATCATACATGAATATGGAGATAGGTGAGAAAGCATGGAAGTAATCTGGAAGTCAAAGGTAGAAACTTAGAACATAGAAAATTAAAGCATCTCTATTCTTGATATATCCTTTTTAGAATTATTTATGAGTTGGTTCTAGAAGYTCAGGCSCATTTTCTTGTTCAGAGTGTAAAACTGTTCTGGAATTCAAGTGTTCTCTTTTTTTCATAAGAAAATGGATAAAAACAGTTCATTGTTATCTAAATCCCAAGTTAAACATTATTGGATTTTGTGTATATCAGATAATTTTAATTGAAACATCATAAAATTCTGTTTGTGTATGGGCAGTGTCTCTGTGCACAGTATGTTGTCTATGTTTATCATACAAAACCTGTGTTGGTCTCCAGATAATTAAAAAAAAAAAACAAGATTCTAAACATTGTTTAGAACGCTGCTTACTATGGATACACTAAGGGGTGTGAACTCTTAAGAACGGCAAACAAGTCTTTAGTGCTTTAGTCTTTCCATCAGGTATGGGTTCCTATGCCACAGAAAGACTTGCTTTATTTTTAACAAATATAAAATTTAAAGTAACAAAATACACCAATTTATGTCATTGCATACCCTGAATGGACCTCTGATTTTGTATCCTAATGTTGGTTTTCTTTCAGCGCTTTGCTCTTTAGTTTCATTATGGCACTGAAAATCCTTATGGATAGTTCTAGAACTCTGTTTCCCATCTTTTTTCAATTGAGAACCTTATGAGGAGGTTTWTTTAATTGGCTGATGACTTTACCATTATATTAGATTATCTGCTGTGGTAATCAGACATCCATGTTTTTTTAGGGGTCCTCATGTGATTTTAACATAAAAGCAAGACTGATAATCAAACTTCTTGAATCTTTTGAGTTACTTTAACCATTGTACCTATTAAATAGATTGGTGATAAGGAGCCATATCCATTCACTAGAATCTCTGTGGCAGGCCAAAGATTATACATATCTATATGGATCACTGCATGATTCTTATGCTTCTTAGAAACACAGGCCTGAAGAAATAAGCTACCTCACATAAGTCTACAGCCATAAGTGAGGCAAAAATAGGAAGCCAAGTCCAACTTTGATAGTCAAATGTTAATGAAAAAATCTTTTTTGAGATTTTATTTCAAAGCAATTATCACATTATTGATCCATCAAATTGAATATCATGGATATATATGAATATATATAGTCTTCAATTTGATGGATCAATTATATATATGTATATATATATACATATATATGTATATATATGTGCACATATATATATACATATATATGTATATATATGTGCACATATATATATACATATATATGTGCACACATGTATATACTTGGTTTTTCAAAAAAAGCCAGAAATATACAGTAGCTAAAATCCTTTTTGTTTTTTAAAATCCAGCATCTTCAACAAATGGTGGTAGTCAATTTGGATATTGACATGTAGAAGAATGCAACTAGATCCATACTTATTACCCTGCACAAACTTAAGTTCAAGTGGATACAAGACCTCAAGATAAAACCCATACACTGAATCTGATAGAAAAGAAAGTGGGGGATTAGACATGAAAACTTTGGCACATAAGGCATTCTGAACAGAGCACTTATAGAACAGACACTGAGATTAACAATTTAATAAATCACACCTCACAAAACTGACAAGCTTATATACAGCAAAAGACACCATAACTTGGACAAGCAGGCAGCCCATAAATGGGAAAAGATTTTTATCAACTCCACATTCTATAGAGGTTAACATCCAAAGTATGCAAAGAACTCAAGAAACTAGATATTAAGAAAATTCTCCAATTTAAAAATGGGGTGTAGATCTAAACAGAGAATTTTCATTAGAGAAACCTCAAGTTTCTGAGAAACACTTAAATGTCCAACATCCTTAGCCACCATGGAAATGTAAATCAAAACCACTTTAAGATTTCATTTTCTAACTATCAGAATTGCTAAGATCAGTGTTGCAAATAATTGCTCATGCTGGTGAGGATGTTCAGCTAGGCGCGTCGGTCCTTCATTGGTTGTGGGAGTGTAAACTTGTGCAGACACTATGAAATCAGTATAGTGGTTCCTCAGAAAAATGGGAATTTTAATACCTGAAGACCCAGCTTTGTCACTCTTGGGTGTATATCCAAAGGACTCTCTATCCTCCCACAAGGACACTTGCTCAACTATGTTCATTGCTGCTTTATTCATAATTGCCAAAAACTGGAATATACTTAGATGTTCCTCAAGTGAAGAATGGAGAAAGAAAATGTAACATTTTAACAATGGAGTATTACTCATCTGTTATAAACAATGACATCATGAAATTTGCAGGCAAATGAGTTCAACTAGAAAAAAATTCTGCATGAGGTAACACAGACCCAGAAAGACAAATGCATTTACTTACAAGTGGGCATTAGCTGTTAAGTGAATAAAAATCTATCTACAATCCATAGACTCAGAGAAGTTTGGAAAAGAGGCAAAGTATAGGTAGGAAGCATGGCTATCCCTTAGACGAGTCAATAAAAGAGGCTCTATCTTTGGACTTGGTGTTGTTGGAGTGTGAGTAGCAGTAATTAGGTTAGGATGAGGAATGGAGGAAGAGAATGCGGGAAGAGACAGAGCAGAAACTGGGTGGGCATGTGTGGAGCAGTGTGCAAACTTAGTGCAGTGGAACCTTATAGGAACCTGTGAGGGTGACCTTATTGACATCTCCTAGTAGTTGAAGATACAATCTGAACTAGCCATTATTTGTAGCCAAGTAAGGCTTTTTGTGGTGGAAATGTGTTACATTCTGTTGAGTTGTAGGCCAAGGAAGTCTTGTGGACAATCCTAAAAAACCCAAGGCTGGTGCTAGGACAGAAGGTTGTTCTCTGAAAATTGAGAGTGGGGCCCTGTTGCTGAGGGCAACTTCTACAAAGCCCACTGACCATAGAGAGGCAGAGCTGCTGAAGCCTTGGAGACCTCATCCCTATGTGCTAGTCTCTTTGGCATGAGGAGGTGCTCTTCAGTCTATGGAAAGAGTAACCTGCAACCCAGCCAAAAAAACAAACAAACAAACAAACCCAAACCTCCACCTATAATCTTCCTTGGCTGGGAGACGTACTGGGGAGCTGGAGGCGTAGATCTTGAGGAAGTGGCCAGGCAAAGTTTGGATTAACATGAAGCTCAAACCTATAAAAGAGGATCCTAACTCCTATAGAGCCTGCAAGGCTAGGAAATAAAATCTTCACAGTGTGGGCACCTACATTAGAACTTGGCATAACCAGCAAACAGAGCAGAGCAAAACAAACAAAACAAAAACAAGACATAATGAAATTATTCCAGATGATAACCTGCTATACGCATTGGTCAATGCTTTGTCCAGTTGTCATTAGAGAGACTTTCTCAAGCAGCAAATGAGAGCAGACTCAGAGACCCAGAACACTATGCAAGGCAAGAGTCTACGTTGGTAGTCTCCATTGAGTTTCTCCTGGAGATCTTGAAACTCCATGGAAGACTTGGAGGAAAGACTAGGATTCAGATGGGATGAACAACACCAGAAAAAACATGGTCCATTGACTAAACTAACCAGGAATTCCATAGGCTCCCACAGGCTCCCAAAGTCTCCCTCAGATGGAAATGGCAAGTGTGGGGCCTGCTTGCTTCTGCTCCATGTCCTCTGAGTATATGTTATGGCTCTTAGATTGTGGCTTTCTATTTTTCCTAATGGGGGCAGCGATATGTCTTATCCTTTTACCAGTAATTGAGACTCCTTTGTCTTACTGTGTTGCCTTGTTCAGCCTCAATATGAGGGCTTTAGCCTTGTCCTAGTCTATTTGTTTTGTCCTGTTTCCCTGTAGTCTCGTGGAGGCTTCCTTTTTCTAAAGAGAAACAGACAAGGAGTAGAACCTGCAGAGAGGGGAGCTAGGAGGGGAGGGGTGGCAGAAACTGTGCTAAGTGTGTATTGTATGAAGAAAAGAAAAAACTTTTCTAAAAAATTTGACATTTTCATTAGTGCATACTGGTTCTTAGTGTAATGGTTGAAAGGAAAAAAATTAGCCATGCTAAAACTGTGAATGAACAAAGGTAGAGAGAAGTTCTTATACAAATACATAAAGCTCCCTTTGAAGTCTCTCCTTGCTATGCACCAATTGTTTTTAAATAATAGAATTAAAATATTTAGAAAGAGTATATGAAACTATCAGTATGACTTTCCATCATATTTTAAAAACAGTAAAGCATAATAGCTTTAATGTAAAAAATTTCAAAGTGAGTACAGAGACAACTCACATAACTTTAACAAACATCTTTGGTCAGCAGATGAGACAAAGGTAGTTAGTTTATCCAAGTGTTTAGAAATATGTTATTTCTGGTGCACAGCACAGTGATGTCCCAGTTAGCGTCTGATGAGTTGAGATATCCAATGAGAAACCTGAAACTCAGAATGATTAAGGTAGCAACTGGCCATTCATCTATTATCAAGAGCCATGTCAAAGATCAGGTTTAATTCATAATCTTCCCTATAAAGTACTGCTTCCTCTGCATATAGATAGATAGTTTGTAAGCTAGTGGTCCTTATGTGTCATGAAGCTAAAGATCACATGGACATTTAAAACTAACATTATGCAAACTGAGCAGGTTAGACTTATGTCTTTAGGAATAGCATCCACACATATACATGTAACAGACATTAATGAAATAGAGGCTATGGACTTGAGTGAGAGCAAGAAGTATGTGGAGGATAAAAGAGTAAATGATCTGATTATACTATTTACTTTTCCTAAAAAGAATAATAAGAAACTTCAAAGGCACTAGATCCAAGGTATTGGCTAAATTTCTGATTCTGTGGTATAGATATAGGACAGTCATTCACTTGTTTACTAGGAAGAAATGATCACAAAAGCTTGTAATTTTCAAACACACTATTAATTTAATTACAATATTTATTAAATAAATCAATATCATTGGCTCAATATAATAAACCTGAATTTTTTAGTTTATAAAAATGAAATGCATAAGCCCAGTAAATAGTAGCTGAGTGTGTTAATCCATATCATGATAATATGACATTAAGATCAAGCCCATTAACAGTAGGTAGCAAAATATATAAAGAGAAAATTTTGTAATCTATTTTTTTCTGACTAGCTGTCTCAGTTGAATAAGAGGTTACTAAGCTTTATATCTTAAGCTAGCCTAATAACATGGACTATCCTTTCAAAAGCTAGGCATCTTACTTCTTATGTTTAGCTTGCTTCAAGGCCAGCTTTTCTTTTCTCTTTTGAAGTGGAAGAAACTGAAAACCGTGTGTGCAGGTAGGGAAAATGCTTCGTGGGGAAGATGGGCAGAGTCCTGATAATAAAGGAATCCTCCTTCTTGAAGGCATTAGATTTGTTACTAGGCAACAAACAAAATATGAGTACTTCTAGCATACTCAATGCAGCATCTTGAAGAAAACTCCTTGCTTACAAATGCTTTTTAGAAGACTAATGTCTTGACAACTAAATTAGCCACCTAATACATGCTGCAATTTGGATGCTTTAATTTACACATATATATGAATGTTGGTGTGTACATGTCACATAATCCTTTATCATTTAAAACCAAATATAATTTGGCAGTTCCACATCAAATCTAGTATTTAACATTATTATAAAAACCTTACATGGTTATAATTCCAACAGATTTTCAATATGATTTTTAAAAAAATCCATGTAATGGCTCAAATAATGAAACTAAAACCAACAATAACAATTAGAGTCTAGACTATAGTTTCTGATGCATTGCWAATGAGTCTGTCACATAATAAGAAAGTTTGAATTTTTTAACCAAATTATGTGCACTTTTGCTCTCAAATACAGCAAGTTCATTTTTGTTTACTTAAGTGAGCTGAAAACGTATGTCCACAAAAATATAAAAATAAAAAATCTGCATATGAATTTGCATAACAGCTTTACTTGTTTTTCCCCAAACCAGAACAACCAAGAAATCAAGCTATTTTTCAGTAGACAAATATATAAACAAAGGTAGAAAACTGAAAAGAAAATGAGCACTTCTAGTATTAAAAAACGTGAGCTACAAAGATATAGAAACCCTGAATTTATATTTTTAAGTGATAATCATCAACACTCTTAAGATTCTAATGATTTAACATAATGTAAAAGTCATAATCATGGAGACACAAATAATGTCAGCAACTGTGTACAGTAAAGAGATGAACAAGAAAAGATAAGTCCTTAGAAAACAAGGGATGTTTAACTAAGAAAAATGGTCTTATGTGGCTTTACAATGGTGGACATATAATTTTGTACTTCTAAAATCCCATGTAAGTATATTATAAAGTATATTATAAAATATGGATCCTAGCATATCACCTATGTGGATTTTAGTTAGTAATTCTTTAGAAAAACTTGGGGATAAATGAGGCACTCAGAAGGCAGAGGCCAGTAGATCTCTGTCAGTTTCAGGCCAGTCTGATCTACATAATGAACTCCAGGTCAACCAACATCTACATAGTGAGACCCTGTCTTAAAACAAACTAAACTACTATACAAGAAGTTATTATCAATGTACTTATTATGTGAGCAAAAATGCTAAAATTAAGGCCAAAATATCTAGAAGGAAAGACAAATGGAACTTTCCATTTTCTCTGTTCATTTCTTTGTAAACTAAAGCTATTCTTAAAATAAAGTTCACATAGTTTTAAAATTTTAATTCAACTTTAATAATATTAATGTTGGCACTGGAAAAGATTTTTGCAATTTATATCATGATAATGTTCCTCCTAAACTTATACATAACTCAGTCATGTATCATGAAAATTAAAGTTTTTGATTGTTTATAAATGTATATTCCCAGGCATATTTAATTCACATCCTGTCATATAGAATTTAATTAGCAATTGTTTTTCCTTTTCTAATAAAATATTGTTATGTTTGTTTGTATTCTAATGAGAGAGAAAGAGGGTGTAGATTTTGATGTCTGGGGAGGTAGGAAGGAACTGGTAGGGGCTGGAAGGACATGTGTTAGGAGAAACAGTATTCAGAGTATATTCCATGAAATGAGATTTATTTTCAATAAAAGGAAACACGATATTATAATTGTATAAATAAAAGCAATTAAAATATCACTGTGATATTGCTACTATTCTCAATACATTGACTTTCAAAATTTTTTGACATACAAAAACCTTAATAAATGCTTTGCTGAATATCTATTGCTATATGACAAAAGATAGAAATCATTGTTATCATTAAAATGGTCATATTTCAATTATTAAAATCCTAAGAAGGATTTTTCAAAATTTTATGTGGTTGTGTTGATCAATTAGAGATTTTTGTCAAATACAAATTCTAACTCAGTTGATCTATGGTTAATCTAACTTTCTGAAACCCTTCTATGTGGTATTGGTATCACACTGCACCTTGGGTAGTAATGGTCTTGGAAATATCTGGACCAAAAAGCTGTTGTGAGAATGAAAAACCAGGATCAAATCTCTGTATGTCCAAGTGAGGGATTAACCAGCTCTGTGTCTACTTCTCTTACCTGCGGAATCTCCCAGGGATCTATCACTTCTAAATCTGCTTTTCTAATGTATAATCCTTTTCAATTCCACCTGCAAGGGGAAGGTTTGATAACCTTTGTGCCTTGAGCAAGCTTCCATTTAGTCATAATACTCCCATGGCTTATGTGAACCGAAGGTCACCTATTTCTAGTTTAATTCCTTAATACATATATTTTCAATTGAGGAAAGGTCAAAGGAGTGAGGCAAGGTCAGTCATTCAATAACTGTTAAGGTCATGTCTCAAATCCCAATTTCTGAATCCAAATTCAAACTCTTTCACCCATTTTTGTCTTTCTTCTAATAATGATGCATACCACAGAAGACAGACTGGATAATTTAGATATAAAAAGTATCAGGTCTGCATTAAATTTCACAGCCTTGGGCTTTCTACTACAGTTCCAGAGACATTGAAATTTAGAGATGTAAGTTGCAGTAAAGGGGGTAGGTTTTGTGCTTTAATGTAAGCCTTGGAATTGTTACAAATTGTGAATGTCCAGCTTACTATATTATGAGATGAGGGGATATGGAAAAAGATTTGCATGTCCCACTTTGGGGAATAGGAGCAAGAACAATTTTATACTCCCCCCACCCATCTCTAACGTTATACATGAAGGAGCTCAGCCAGTCATAGCTAATAGCCAGAGGCAGATGGCAACCCTCCCACTAACAACTCTCAAGAATAAATCACTTTGTTGAGAAATAAATGATGAGTTAATGCCACTGTATGGCTTTTAGACCACTAAATATGATAGAGAGAAACTAAACTAACTTGTACAGGATTAGGAAAATAAGAGCTGGAGATGTGAGATAGTATTATATTACTGTATAGACCCTATTTACTGAAGAGTGATTTTGATTTTCTAACATTATTTTTGAAGAAGAAACCCCAATTTCACACCCCTTTAACTGTAATCACAGTAAAATATTAAATAATGGAGATATATGTAGTATTAGGGATATATGTATCCTCTCCAAAATATGTATTTTTTCTATGTAACAATAATTAATGAATAGAAATTATTAATTTAAGATAGAGAGAGCAAAAGGTGAGTAGCATGAAAATCTGCAGGGAGGAATAGGCAAGATAAGGCAATTATACATATTTTTATGTATAAGTTATGAAAATTTCATTTCATATAATATTTTCTCTTAGGGTTTCCCCTCAAGCAACTCCTCACAGATTTTTTCCACCTTCTTAGCCACCTAACCTCATGCCCTTTAGAATGCAAACAAAGAAAAACAAACAAAAGTAGAATACAGAGAAACAAAAATAAAGAAAACACAACAAAGACCTCCCTCCACACACAAAGCTCACAAAAATAAAAGATAGAAAACCAAAATATGTAAGCAAAATATAAACAAAACATAACAAACAAATAAAAACCAAAATAGTAAGACTAAATACAGAATAATGCCCAAAGAAATATGAGGAAAACCGTCTGCATAAAGATCACTAAGTTTGTTTTGTGTTGACCACCTACTGTAGGACATTGGTCCTACCTTTAAGAGTAATTAATATATCCAATGACATTCCACTGGCAAAAAACAAAGGTTTTCTTTGCAAGCAGATGTTCTTAGCAGATAGAGTCTTAGTTAGGAATACATGTGCCTGTGCACTTCCTGGTCTCAAGGTTGGGACCCCTCACTAGCTCCTTTTGTGTCAAGTCGATCTGACAGAAACTAGAGTCATCTGCAAGGAGGAAACCTTAATTGAGAATATTATCTACAAAAGATTTTGCTGTAGGATATTATTTTAATTAGTGATTGATGGTGGAGGGCCTAGTCTATTGTGGATGGTGCCACCCCTCTGCTTGTGGTCCTAGGTAATGCCTTTCCATGACCTCTGTATCAGCTCCTCTATCAGGTTCCTGGGCTGTTTGAGTTCCAGTCCTAATTTCCTTCAATGATTGTCTACAACCTGAAGGTGTAAGCCAAATAAGCCCTTTCTGTTGCAGGTTATTCGATCCTATTATGAACTCCAAGACTATGAACTGTAAAAACCTTGTTGTGGTATGAGTCAGCCCTAGCACACAAGTTTTATCTAAGAGCTTTCTGTTTACTGTAAACAAGTACTTGTTGTGTGTCTCTGCCCTAGCAAAATTCTTTAACTGAACTTTCTGTAAACAAGAACTAAATAATATGAAGAATACCTCAACAGGCAGAAGAAGCAACCAGTTGAGAGGGAGTGAGCATTAGTAAAAAGGAGGAACATTGACAAAATGGTATTAAAGACAGCAAGGAGGTTCTTTTTGCCCCCTCCCCCCCCTGTTATGTCAGTGGAACAGGAAGTTCACCTGGGTGCTTTCTCTGCCTCTGAGCTACTGGATCACTGGAGCATCTGGCTCCCAAGACTTTATTTGGTAAATCAAATTTTGGGATGTTGTTGCTTAAAAACAGCTTTCCTCTCTGCCTTGCTTTTTTCATCATGGCGTTCCATCATACCAAGGGAAACTCTAAAGCAGATGACAACTGGCTTGTAACCGGGAGGGGCCTGAGCACACTGTTACAGTCCGTGAGTTCTTAAATGCATCTGCACTCTTGTATCTGGAAGATGCTGTTTCCCTGGAGTCATTCACCCTCTATGGCTCCAGTAATTTTTCTGTCTCCTCTTTTGGAAAGCCCTGCAGAGACCCTCTGAGCTCTAAGGGGAAAGGTTTGATGAAGTCATCTCACTTAGGAATGAGTGTTCCCAAAATTGCAGTCTCTGCACCTTAACATGATACCTTGGGTGGCTGGCCTGGGAACTTAGATTGAATAGTCCATGAACCTGGAGGAAAAGCAAACATTGTTCTGCTAAAAGAACATAGCAATGAAAAAACTCTTCTATTGACATTCTGCTATAACCAAAGATCAATGCCTCATTCATCCATCATCAGAGAAGGTTCCTCTTAGAGCATATGGGGACTAATATAGACCCACAACTGAGCAACATACAGAGATAATTACATTTTAATTTCAGGTGTGTGTGTATGTGTATGTGTGCTTCTTATTTAACATTTGATAATTCAGATGTCTTGTTTTGTTTTAATGTTTGTTTTCTAGAGAGACATATCAAGAAAGTTCATGAAGTTGGGTGGGTGGTGAAGTAGARGGGCCGGGAAGGAGTTTAGAGATTGGAAACAATAATCAATATATTGTATGAAAAAATTATTTTCAATAAAATAATTTTATTATAAAGTATTTATAATATTATAAAGTATTTTGAAAAGAGGATGCTAGGAATTTTGACTAATCCCTATATCTGATTTTGGAAAACAACCCATAATAAAAATAGGAATCTTCTTTCAGAGAAATTTTTGTGTGTACTGCATTCAAGAATCTCATGCTTGAGTTACAGGGGTACAGACAATGTGTCCCCCAGGCCTTGCATATGATAACATATCTTTTACGCTCTGTGTGCAAGTGTTTATCATATTTTTTCAGGGGATTAAATGACTAGAAAGACACTTAGGATACCGTTTTCCCATTTTAGTCTCTCTAAGTCTGTCTGAGTTATCCCACATGGAGAATGAATTGTGATCTTACCTCCAAGAAGAATAAACCTTGACACTTCTGAACTGGTATAAGAAAAATGGGTAGCCTTTAATTTGCTTGTTGCAGACTAGAGACTTAGAGATCACTCAGGGGAAGTTGGTTGCCAATTGTAAAATGAGTATTTAGGTACTATAGCAAACTTCCCCAGAAGCATTGCTAACTCCCAATTGTGGAAGGACTCTAGGAAATTGAAAGATGTATCCAGTGTCTAAGAGCTAAGACATGATATGCCTGTTCCTGGGGGCTAGAAATCTGACTCAGGCTGATATATCAAAATTTGTTTCTATTTTCCAAACCATTATCCTCAGGATCACTTTAGGATTATTTAGTAATATTTCCTCTCCTCTCTTTCTTCCTATGTTGTCTCTCTACCCCTAACCTTGTCACTCTACCTGTGGCCACCTCTGTAAGAACCTCCTTCATCAGCTCAGAGTATTCTGTGTCCTGCCTGAGTGCTGCAATACAGTGTGTGCAGTCCCAAGCCACTCACTGGGCATTTTTGTGTTTATTGAATTTTCAACGATTTTCACATAGAAATGTCAATATGTAAGAAGGAGAAATCTGGCTTATATACAGATTAGAGTCTAGAGCGTTCTTTTCTTGTCCTTATTTTTTTCTTTGTTTGTTCTCATTGCTATGAACCTAATCACCAGAATAATTGCTGGAATGCTTGGAGAATGTAGCTTTATGGACAAGTATGAAGGAGAGAGACAAATATTATAACATGAAATCCCACACATTGTGAATTGAATGGAATAATAATGAAAAGGAATAAGAAGCATATTATTAGCCAGTACAGTAAGGGGATAGGAACAACCCTCATCGTGGATGGAGAGAGGTCACATGAGCCAAAATGCCCAGACGCTGTGTTGCTCAACATTTCTGTGATGCATCCACAAACAAGAAGGGTAATTGCTTGTACACAATAGATCAATAAAAATAGAAGCACAATGAATATAAATAACTTACTGTGCTGGCAGTGAATCCCATTAAATCCCCGGGGACATTTACAAATATAGCCTATGAATGTGTCTCCTCTATAGGCTTCACTTATCTCACAGGTTCCTCCGTTATGGCATGGGTTGGGGATACAGGGACCTGAAAGACAGAGACAAATGCTTCATAATGCATGTGCTTAATAAAAGGTCCTTTTATCACCATTTCCCTTGACAACTTTGTTCTTGATATCGAGAGAAAAAGCACAGTTGTGTGAACTCTGGTGAATGGCCTGAATTTGAATATAAGTGTCATTATCTTTTAGCTGTTCGATCTTGGGAAATTATTTAAACTTCCTATTGCCTCGGTTAGGTCTTTTGAGAAATATTAATACAATAAAATTAACTTTAGTGGTTACACTACAGTTGAAAAGAGTTCATATATTAAAATATGCAGAACAGTATCAACCACATATTATGCATTAAAAAACCTAATTCAATTATTATTATCAGAATTTCTGAATTGTAGAATACCTTTCACATGTTGAACAATTAACACTGAATTGCTCTAAAGAGCTTTTGATCTGTTTGATGCAGAGTCTAAATCTACCAATAGAGAAAAAGTCAAGTGATGATTGCAGTAATTTATGGAAATTCATAAATTTGAGGAGGAGAATAGCCTTAGAGAAATTACTGTTGCCCACTCATACCTGAGTAGGTTATGAAGAATGTCATGTTTGAATAAGTGGCCACAATAATCATTTTGAAGACTTTGAGAATATAAGYTCAACAAAGATTGAAAACTGCTTCATGAAATACTCATTCTGATTTCCCTCGGCAAAACCAACTGTTACCAGTGTGATTAGCTGGCAGCATCCATTGTAGGATCTACTGCAACTGTTTAGCTAAGGCTCTGTAGGATCTGGTACAACAACGTTCACTCCAGGTTACTTCCCTAAGGCATGGACAGAGCACCATGTGGTATCATACTGGGCCAGGCCTGTCTGGCWCAGAATTCATCAAGTGGATATTCTGTACTCTGGGATGCTCCACTGACAGCTGATTTTTGCTGGAAAACCCTGTCRATCTGAAGCCTTATGTAGACAGTGCTTTCTTTTCTTCCTTTTTTTCTTCTTTCTGAAGTGACAGGCTGTCACAGTCTGAGGGCTTCTGCTAAGCATCCAAGCTGTCCTGAAGTCCCTTGTCCTTTTTTTTTTTTTAAATTAGATATTTTCTTTAATTACATTTTAAATGTTATCCCCTTTCCTCATTTCCCCTCCCAAAGCCTGCCATTTCATCCCCCACCCCTGTTCCCTAGCCCACCCACTCCTCCTTCCCTGACCTCTCATTCCCCTACACTGGGGCATTGAGCATGCACAGGACCAATGGCTTCTCCTCTCATTGATGTCTGAAAAGCCCCTCTGCTACATATGTAACTGGGGCATAGGTCCCTCCATGTGTACTCATTCGTTGGTTGTTTAGTCCCTGGGTATTCTGGAGGTAC
>BDUI01016918.1:9736-25943 GCA_002335545.1 Apodemus speciosus
GTAACATTCAGGCCCACCTCCTGCAGAGTTTCCCCTGCATGTGACAGTGACATGTGTCCTTAGACCTCTCTGTGGTCACACTCTGTGACCACTGTCACATGTCCTGATATCCCTAGGACAAGAGCATGTCCATCTGCTACCTAGGTGACCTGCTGCTGCCCATGTCATTGGGACAGTCTGTGCTTCTAGCCCCACTCCCATTMTTTACTTTATCCAATGTTCAGGATCATCTGCCATCACCAGAATCCTGAGAGTGTAGACAGAATTCTTCATGAACGGAAGTGAGTGGTCCTTTTTCTACTTCTAAMATCTCTTCCTAGAGATAGCAGTGGGTTCTCTGCRCTTCATCTCTGCTGACTGAGTTCCCAGCTATCTTACCACTTCCATACTGGGGAAAACTGGGGTTGTTTGTCYTGAACCCAGGCCCTGAGAGGGAGCCACAAGGCTAGAGGTGACTGGAGTGGGAGTGTGCTATCCTGACAGATACTACTGTCAGGTTGAAGCCTGTGTTGAGGAGTGATCTCCCAGGCAATGGCTGGCTAGAATGAGGGTCCTGAGGCAGTAGACCCCATTGTAGTACTGTGTCTTGAGGAGTTAGTGTTGAATAGGATGTCGGCATAGCGAAATCCCCCATGCKGGAGGAATAGGTGGCYCGTTCRGAGCTCCAGGAACTTGGATTTTCATATTATTGAGATCTCCATGGGTCAACARGTGAAAACAACCTGTAGACAAATCCAGAAATATTTCCCAGATGGAGTGGCAAGACAGTAGCCTTGACTTGCAGCATCTGGTGATGGTCACCTGCTGTGTCTGGGTGAAGAATATCATCTCYAAGTAGTTCCCTTTCCCCAGCATCATTTATCAATAAGTAACTCTCCATGTGAATGCTGAGTTSATCTCCTCTTCAGCTGGGTAKCCAGCAACCTTCTGGTCTGATCCTACACCTCTTCTCAGCTCTAATGTGGCTATGSCCTAGACAGCCTGGTTGTGACCTGCTTCTTTTGTGAGTCCCATGTACCTCTGAGCATCTACTCCGGGCAAAGAAAGTCTTTAGAAGATAAGGTCCCTTCATAGTACACCAAATCCTGGTGGCTGCCTAGCTCCCCATTCTGTAGATGAGTAGGGGAGGCCCCATCAGACCTTGAGGGCAGTGATGGATGAGTTGTGCACAGAAAAGGACTGCCATCTGGGAGGGGGGGGCATTTACAAAGCACAGCCAGAGTAAACCATTCCACTTCAGACCAAGCCACTCCAGAAACTGAGGAAATCAGATTTTGTGCTTCTCCTGGGGATGATTCAGCTCAGAGACAAATGGATTTCATTTAAACAAAATGAGCAGGCATGTGCAAAGATGGCCAAAAGTGCAAGGACGTGGGTCCTGTCAGGCACTGACAGGACCTAGTCATCTGGGGCTATTACTGTGGGTCAGACCTGAGCAGGCATGTGGAAGTGACCAGAGCTGTCATTAACCACCCTGTCATAGCAAGCAGAACATTCCCTTCATCCTCCTAGCTAAAAAGGCCTTGTAGTTTCCAGGCTTTGAATCACATAGAATCTGGGGATCCCAGATGCTCTGTGGGTGAAAAAGTGCTGGTACTCAGGTGGTGGCTGTATGATAAATCCCAGCCCCAAAGAGGCTGGGTGTTGGTAGAGTGCAGAATCCAGGCACTAATAGTCACATTGGGTCCCAACTGATACCTCCACTGGGGTGCTGCCACTCACTCCTGCAGTGTATGATCTATAGTGTCTATCCATGTAATCACACTGCCCCTCAGGCATAGTCAGGCTTCAAGCCTGTGATCTTTGATATCACTGACTGCAGCTGACAGCTGGCCTGGCAGTCGGGAGCTGGGGTCTCCTATAGTTGATTGCCATCTTCGACACAAACCCAGTTACTTCCGACACTAATGTTCTTCACCAAATTTGATTACCAAGCACAGTATTGTCTCTCTTGATTCCCTGGTACATTGAGATGACTGCCTTAAACCTGGACTTCAACTACTTAGCCAATTAGAAATGACTTCTCCTTCATTAGCTACAAAATGCCCTCAGAGGAAGTGATCATGACAGCACCATGGACCTCCAAAGCAAGGCCCACCTCAGTCACAGTCTCCAAAAGAGTCCATCTCTTCCTTCAGCTCCAGACCCATAAATACAGGTATAGACAGGTGTTCGATGCCCCTTAAATGAATAAAGTTTCTATTCAATATAATGATATGATCAAAATTATTCTATGTTGGTTAAAACACACAGTAAAAACAGACAGGTATGTGGAGTGGCCAATTGCTATAGCTGCTGAGAGACCCCTGAATCTATTGGTCATTGGGTGTGTCCCCCAGCCCTCCAAGTCTCTTCTCAGCACAAGTGAGCACACCACCCTTCCCAAACTTTTCCTTCCATCCCCTCTTGACTCTCATGCAAGGATACAGAGTCCTTCCTCCCTGAGTACAGAGGCCAGAAGGGCTCTGAGGTAAGATAGAGACCCCTGGAAATGGCCACGCTCGAGAAGGCTCACAGATGTGTCTCCCATTAGCTCCATTGGAATCTGAATGTGAAATGCTCTCGCAGGTTTCATGTGTATGTGGTCATCAGCTGATGGAGCTCCTTCGAAACACTGTGTAACCTTTAGAAGGTAGAGCCTTGCTGGAGAAAGTGGGTCACAGGAGATGGGGTGTGACACTTTATAGCCCAGCCCCTACTTCCTGTCTACTCGGGAAGTGGGTCACAGGAGATGCGGTGTGACATTTTATAGCCCAGCCCCTACTTCCTGTCTATTCGTTGGTTCTTGATTGAGAAGGTGGTGCAATCAGGGGCCTCAAGCTCCTCCTGCCTCTGCACTTCTCCATCCTGACAGACTTTATCCGCAAACCCTTTGCCCAAATAGCCTTTTCCTTCTTTCTCAAGTTGCTTCATTCAGGTATTTTGTTTTAGCAATGAGAAAGACAATGATTATAAGTCACAAAGATTCAAATTCCACATGGAAGGGTTTCGGTTTGAAGGAGCATTGGTTGTCTTCCCAATGTCCCTTTCCTGTGGCCTGTCACTTTAACATTCTGCAGGCTCTGTAGGGACAGACTTTTCTTCTTTTGAATGCTGCTCTATTTAGCACGTTTCAAGAATTTCTGTGTATGGCCCTGATGTCCCTAGTAAGTACAGGTGGTTGAAAATGGGACAAAACAATCAGGCAGGCCTGCTGTGGGAGGCCGCCTTCTCCACTGCTGAATGTGAAGTTGTGGTCACTGGTTGAGGTCTTCTACGCACAGCTCTGGCACAAGGGCTTGGCACAGACAATGTATCTGAGAAAGGAGTGCAGAATGCACAGCGGAGTCAGTAACTGTGWGGTCCTCAGAGTGTAGGAGGCTCCTAYATTTTTCACAAGACTCCTCTCTTAAGTTCAGGGAAGTGTGTTTTTTTCTTGGGTAGGAGTGGGCCTCAGGGAATAGAAATAGGGGTGGCCCCTGAGCCCAGACAGGTCCAGGTAAACTGTCGGTAAATATGAAAATAAAGCCTGCGCCACAGGACAGGGCTGCCACTAGCAAGGACGCACTGTCCTCACACTGGAACATATCACTCTGAGCCCTGCCTCTGTTGCTTGCAGTCTTGCCAAATAATAGCTTTAACAATTATTTATATTTTATTTATAATTTATTAATTATTTATATTTATTAATAAAATTGTACCTGGTTATTCCAGACCCAGCTGACTTCATTCGATCTGAGGATTATTTTCGCATTAGGGACTGTTATCTGAGATTCAGAACAGGTGACCACGGTTCCCCACAGATTACAGCTTTATCCAAGTGCTTCTAGAGAGAAAGCCCTGGACACACCTGAGGTTCTGTGTGGTCAAATCCAGAGCAGCCAATCCAGGGAGAGGAATGAGAGCATAGAGGCCAAAAGAAACGAATGGACCAAAAGGATTTACAAGACAAAAACAAAAAAATAGTGAGTGGCAAATATTTAACCTTCTTGCTATTCAGTGCAGGCCGAGTGTGCTGGCAAAATGAACTCTTGGGAGTTCTCAGACATTGCTGCTGAGAGACTATGTTGAATTAAAACAGCCTCTTCCAAAACAAGGTTGTAACAGAAGTCAAATGTTTCTATTCGGAAGGAAATAAATCATGGACACACACACAGGCATACATTCACACACACATTTATATATGTATATATAAAATGTATATTATATAAAGAGCAAAGATGGAAAACACACCACTACGTGAATTGAGATCCAAGCTTTCTAAACTAACAATAAATGGTATTCCATCAAATAGTCCATTATTCATCAAAAGTATTTTTTCCAGGGGCTTAGGTGGGTAACTCAATGCTCAGTTTTATGAAGTCCTCCAAAATCACACACTCACACACTCAGAGGAACAGAGAGAGAGAGGTTTCATAAGAGTTCATACTAATTTAATTATGAGCTACTTTCAAGAACAGATAGTATGTACACACATTTGTAAACGTTCAGTCTTATGGGATTGACTGAGAAGAAGAAATTGGTTCAAGTGTGTCCAATTGCAACTCAGTATCAGATATACTATAAAAGTCTTTAGTCTGGTTTTTTTAAAGTCTCTTTAAATCTTATTTTATATTTTTGAGGTTCTGGGCATAGAACCCAGGGCCATGCACATCCTACACATGTGTACCATCACCTAAAAATCATTTCTAGGGGGAAAATGTCTGAAATTAAGTATATTCCTGGTAAATAATTTTAGGGTAGAATTTGTTTTGGTTTTCTGATCTTAATATGGCTTTACAAAATTGGTTAATTTACTAACAAACAATTTGGTATGTTCACCTCTTATTTTCCAAGGGAAGCATGGGTTATATCATTTTACTTTTATTAGCAAAAGGTTCCATGGTACTGAAGACCTGCYCCGAGAACATGGAGCAGATAARCTTCCCCTTAACATTCAAGGGCCATCAGAGAGCACACACACCCACCCTCCAAGCCACTCAAGCATGGCATCTTCTGCTGTGACCATGACAACAAGCCCCTCCTTTCAGCACCATCCTGGCCCAGGGCCTGGCAAATGTCTACAGGGATGATAGTCACATGTTGTGTGTCTTAGAAAGGAAGGGGAACCAGACACGCAACAGGCTGAGGGCTGATGCCAATATGCAGACACTTGGGTTGGGTACCATGTGGCCTCTGTAAGTTGTRAGGCCTGTACTGTACTGTACGGTAAGTTGAAGGCCTAACTATGGAGCCTCTGTGTTTTCCACACTGTCCACACCGGGTTCAGAAGGACTCCATAGTGATCCTGGATGTTCAATTTGATCAATAACCACTATGTGATGAGTGTAACTATTAATTTTTTCTGTATTTTGACATAATCATGAACTCAAATTCCAAGGCCCCTCCTGGAGCTGGCTATGGTGTTGGCTTGTGTCTGTGAGGTTCACTTCTTCAGACAGATTCTGGGAGCACCCAGAGGCAGCTCTGAGCCCCTACATTTCTTAGGTCCAACACTCTGAAAAGAACTTCTCTCTTCAGCCCCGTATAGGCAAGCACTGAGCACCAAGAATGCTATAGAAAGAGACACGCCCAATACCCTCTCTCCTATGGACTCAGCTAAACAGGCAGGAGAAAACCAACAACCTGCTACTCAATTAAATCGAGCTTTAAAAAAGTCCTCTTGTGATTTGTGCTTGTACAAGGACTAAATAAATAAAACAGAATAGTTTATTGAGCCATCTCCTGCTGGCTACAAAAGCACATAACTAGAGCCCCTCCCTAGCCCATAATCCCCTGGGAAAACTCAAGACCTGTCTTTTGAAAGTATTAGAAATCCTCCATGCCTGACTTCATCATTCCGTAAGCACACAGGTTTCTGAACTAAGTACTCAGCAAATGCAATATAAAAATCTTGTTAATCACTCAGTCCATAAAGCGTGACCTTTCCTACGGCTCATTCTTTAAGCAGCTAGAAGTCTCCTGGGCTCAGCTATCAAATTCTCATGAGCATGAGTGACTTATGAAATTTATTTTATAAAGTCTGAGTGTTGCGGGTGGTGGCATTGCTTTATGACGGGGCAGTAAACTTAGATTACTCAGGAACCGAAGGAGCTCGCAGGCCTTTTCGGAGTCAGTGAAGCACTGGGACATTGATCCTCCTGCACCCATTGTTCTTGCTGATTTTCACATAAGCGTCTCAAAATCAAACACTGTGTGGAATCATCTGCCCTCCCAGACAAGCTACTGTAGGAATGCAGTTGGCTCTCTTGCCCTGTCCTTCAGTCCTGACTCCRTTCTCCTAATGGATCCCACACCATCCTTTGTCTGTTCTGTGGGAAAAGAGTGTGGAATCTGGAAACAAACAACAGCCCTTCCAGGGAACCAACCTTCCTCACACAATCCATGGACTCCTCTGATGCTTGCATGAGCCAGTTGGGTGCGCATGAGTAAGATGCCAGTCACAGCTTAAACGGCCTCCTCAGGACACCCAGAAAATCCCAGGGAAATGGAGTTCAGTGTATCCTGTGTACTATGGGGTCTGTCATGGCAAAAGCAGTTGTACCATGGCAGGGACAGGAGCCCTCATGGAGTGGTCCAGGGCAGACTGAGGAGGATGTCTGAGTGAAGGAAATGGATGAAGTCTTGCACAATGAAGTTACCACTAGGCTCCACTGTTAAGGCTAGACAAGAGGGAGTCACCTGAACACATTTGTACCCTGTCACCTTTGGCCCTTCCAGTTTCTGAGACCAAAAACTGAGGTTTAATTTCAAGTGACAGGTGCATAAACAGGTCTACATGTTCCTGTTCATAATTCCAAGATGGGTAGGTGGGGGATACTTTTTTGCTAGAGTCCTGAAGAGCTGTCCCTGCCTCTGTCCCTCCTTTCTTTGGCCAGCACCCAGTGTCCAACTGGGCCCTGCCTGCTGTGGGAGCGGTGATCCAGCCTTTGCCCTCTCCACACAGCCCTGTTCTGTGCCCTCTCTATCTGCTGCAGAGAAGGCAAAGATGTCTCCAGGAGACAACCTGGCAGGGAGAAGCATGTCACTGCAGAGTTTGGGAATTTGCTTTGGATTCACAAGGCCATTACTGTATTCATTACAATTACCTTCACACAGACTTCATTACTGCCTTCTGTGTTCAGCTGCACTTGGTGAAGAGATCCAACTGGGCTACAATATTGTACTGGCTCATTTTGTGCCCGAAAGCCAAAGTAAGAAATAAAAGTCCTTGGAAGGAGGTTCACATGCAATTCCTTCCGCTCAAAATGAGATTCAGAAATTGCTTTACTTAAACCAGTCTAATTATTCAGAGGTGTGAGATTCCCTGTTGGGTTAAGATACTCATAGGGAGTCATCCATGAGGTTTGAGCCCTGAAACCTAGCCTGAGGGTGGCAGGAATCTTTCCCACACTGGCTGGTACCTCTCTGCTATCCCAGCAGCCCATGCCCCACAGACCCATCTTCCTAACACCATCCCTCCCAGAACTCTGCTCTTCCCCACTATCCCATCATGATTGTTCTGCATTGTTCTTACCCCTCTCTCCAGCAGCATATCTCGGAAATGGGTCACACGCTCTTCCAGGGGCAGGAGAATCTGTGGGGGTGGTGTCTGTGGTCCCTTGTCCACTTTCTGGGTGTCTTCCGTTCCAAGGCTTCCACAACTTTCAGTCCTTCAGGGCACAAAAGTCAGAGTCAACCATGACCAAGGAGACCCAACTGGTTCCCAGTGAAACCTTAAAACCCCCCGAGAGGACTCTTCATGGAACAAAGAGTCTTGGGTCAGATCTGGTGGCTCAAGTCTATAGTTTCAGCTCATGAGAGGCTGAGATAGCAGGATTGCCATGAGTGTGAGGCATAAATTACAGAGAGAAACATTGTCTCAAACAAAAGAAAACAAGGAAAGAGAAAAAGAAAGAAAGGAAGGAAGGAAGGAAGAAAAGAAAGAAAGAAGGAAAGAAAGAAAGAAAGAAAGAAAGAAAGAAAGAAAGAAAGAAAGAAAGAAAGAAAGAAAATCTTGCCTTGAAAGGCAACTGGTTTTGTTGTACTGTGAGAGGAGACTGAGACTGAAGTCCTGGTCTATAGCTCCAAGTCCCAAGAAGGCAATGGCTGGGGCAGAATCACAGACTTGTCTCTGAAATGTCTACCGCCTGGAGGATGGATGGAAGATGGAAAAAGGAGGTCCACTCTTTTGAAGTACCACTGTGGGTGTGCTTGTCAAGGTAACAGGGCCGCCCCAATAGGTCTTTTCATAGCACGTGCTTTATTCTAGAAACACCTGGGAGCCTTCTCAAACACCTAAGTGTTTGACCAAAGTTGATACCATCATTCCACCCAGTGACTTCTCCTCCCAGACAAGCTACTGTGACACCCTCATTCTGGAGGATGCAGTTGTCCTGTCCTGCAGTCCTGACTTCAGCCTTACCCTGACCACCCTGATTCCTCATAGAATCCATCCCCCAGCTCAAGTCCCACATCTGTCTCTGGTCAAGCCTATGGCAGTGGCTGTTCAAAATGACTAGTGAAGTCATTTTGTTGCTGGGACAGCCCAAATACCAGGCAGCCCTCTGCAGCACCCTTGTCCTTGCTGCTCCCAGGTCAAGCTGGCCAGTCATGGTAAATTGAGGTCACACAGACAACACCGAAGACAGACTGCCCACACCAGCAAAAGTACATGTGTGGGAGACACATGGAGCTAATCTTATGAAGCTAAGTTTGTTGTTGCATCTAATATGTGCTGAGAGCATTTAGCATTCTGTGCCTAACAAGGGTCTTGGCTCATAGGGTTGTAGTGTAGATTATTCCAAACTAGTGGAAAATATGTGAAGGGACAACAAGGGGTGCTGAACGTATGAGGGGATTTTATTTATAGATGAGCTGTTTCAGGGAAAGGCACTGTCTTTGCTTCTCCTATGACGGCACGGCAAAGATATAATTAAGACTTCTTTGTAGTAAGTTTTCATTAGCCCAAAATAGAAGTATGGAAACAAGGCTTATATTGTTGTACCTTGAGCACATCATGATCTCCTGTTATTGCTTATCCAACAAAATATTTTGTTCAGAGCTACTGGATGCCTTCCGGAGGATGGGGCTCCCGGTTTGCCTGGATTGGTCAGAGGCAAATGCAAAGATCTGAGCTTATGTTTACATCCTTGCTTTGGAATGGGCTTTGTACCTCTAATAAAAGGTAAGGCTGACTGCTTTCTGTGGATGATAAGGCTTGCTTCTATTGGGTTTTGCCCAGAAAGAAAGTCACTTGAGCTTGGTACCTAACATGGTACATTGCTCTGGTATCAGGTAAATGGCTGGACAGAAATGGTCCCACATCTTGCTTTGAAAACTATCCTAGCTCAACCCCTCTCAAACTGTGGACTTAGGAGGGGTTCATTTTGTTCAACCTCTCACCCACAGAAGATGTCCCCTAACTCCAGGTACCAGCAACCCAGAGTCTCCTAACTTCAAGGAAGAATATGCCATTTCCCTCCTGTTTCCTCTGTTAGGCAGAAAGAATCCTGAGGTGACCATCTCCATCCCTGTAGAGAGATTCTGTCTTCCCATGGCTGTTTCTCAGCCAGGCACTCTGTGCACACAAGATCACCTGCAACCTTTCAGATGCCTCCTTCATCCAGGTCCTCCCTGTGGGGCCATCCAAAGGCTAAACTAGTTGCCCAGGCAACCAAGTGGAAAGTCCAGAGCTGCTGTCTGTTACAGTCTGGGAGGCTCAGTTCACTCTTCAAGCCTGAGTCACCAGCCCATCTCATCAATGTTCTCTGACTTACTCCTCACATGGGAAAATGTACAGGCTAGAACTAGAGAATCAGTCAGGCAAAGCCAAGGGGCCTATGCTCAAATGTGGGGTGATTGTAGTGCCCACCTCATGAGATCCAGGAGAATAAAGGTCACCTCCTCAGAGTTATCTAACCCTGCCACCCCTCACAGACATATGTTCTCAATATGACCTGCATCGCATCAGACACAGAGTTTTGGGCAAGCCAGGTACCTCGCTCATCCAGGCAATGTAGTCTGGTGGGCCTGGATTGAGGAGAGGTACATAAACAAGCCACAGTGGGAGTCAGCTGATTTTCCAGCATAGTGTGACATAGTATAGTAGTTCTTGGACTGGGTCTCTGGATGACATTCCCACTACCCTATCATACCAGCAGCTTTTCAGGAATGGAAGGCCTTTGGGTTGAACATGAGAGAAATGGTGGTTGCCTTGGGCCATTGCAACCATTTGGGTCACCACCTTGTGTAGAGAGAGCCGCTGTCTGGGAAGTGGCTGACTTGAGTAGAGAGTCCCATGGATGTGATCTGCCCAAGGGAAGGCACCAATGTGAACATGTCATGTTCAATGTGCCCTGCACCTCACAGGGACACTGCCTCGCGGACACCCTAGCCAAGCTGTGGGAAGTTCTGGGTCTTATTATTTTCAATAAGATATGAAGTTCTAACAAGACGTTCTTGACATTCCTATAGCATAATTCTGCGATGCAATGGGATCCTCTTAATTCCACCAAAACAGCAAAGATCAGGGCAGCCACTGTCTTGGCAATGCTGCCTCCCCAGACAGCAGATTTTCTCTTTTCAAGGTGGTAACCTTCGACTGCAGTAGCCTGAGACAACAAGTTTCTCTTCTCTCATGTTCCACCCTAGACAATGGCTACCCAAAGGCCTCATATTTCTTCAAAGTTGTTGGAATAACACAGTGATGGGAATGCCAGCCAGAGGCCCACCCAGGAACATTTCACTACATCCTGTTACTTGGGACAGCTTCCGCTCCGACCCCTCATCATGGCTGTGAACAAGTATGTCACTTTTGGTAAGTCCTGTGATGTTTTGGAAAATTAATAAACCTAAAGGATGGTCAAGGAGCTGCCACATGTGTGGCCAGATGTGGATATGTGGACAGATATTTGGATAGCCTCATCATACTTCTGCGGATATGGGAACAGACAATGGGACAAGCACGTCCTTCAGTGGCTGGTTAGAGTTCGATGAAGTCAGGGTAATGGTGTGAACACATGGCTTCATTATAAAGATTCCTGGGGTAGCAAGTATATTCTGTGTCCCCTTCTGTGACAACACAGAATTCAGTTTCCACAGTTTGTCAAAAGTCAGCCTAATCAGGTCTTAACCCTCTAGATTGTGACCAAAATTAACCCCTATTCCTTATAAATGACCTAGTTTCTGATACTCAGTTATAGCAACAGATGTGGATGGAGACACACGAGGCCCCTTAAAATTGGTGTCTGCGGTGGGAGCCACCATGCGGGGACAGTCTTTGACCTGCGAGGCTTGAGCTGTCTTGTGAAAGTTGGTATGGATATTGGACAGATGTGTAAAACACCCAGTTGTGGATCAGAAAGGTGTGATCACAAATAGGTCTACTGACCCCTGTTCTACAAGGCAGGACTTTGGGAGGCCTGTCATGGCCTCTCCAGCCCACATGTGTGTGGCAGGATCTAGACACCACAGAATCCTCTGACTCCACACAGTCATCATGAGGCTAGACCGAAATTACTAACCAAAAGGGCATATCCAATAGCACAGGAGTCCCGCTTTTCACACAGTCTCCTGGGTCTGCAGTGACTCCTGCTCCCAGCACCAAGCTAATGGTCCTCTCCACTAAGGTTCCTTTTCTATGGACAGGCCACAGAACAGAGAGCTACTTATGAGAAACTGGTGTATTTAGAGTCACTAAACATTAGAGAAGTTAAACAGGAAAGAAATCTGGAGTGGGAGAGGGGTCTGAGGCTGCTGTGGGAACAAGTGCTGCAAAGAGGAGCCCCGTGGGTACCCAGAGGAACATTTCAGACCCAAGAGAATGGCAGCTAAGAATGTTTCAAAGGGTACAAAAGATACCTGGGTGGGGGACCCATAAGAGGGCAGGGCTAGGGTCAACAGGGATTACTTCCCTAYAATCTCCYTGGCCAACCAGAAGGAATTTGACTTTTCATTCTCATGGATATGGGATCCCAAACAAAACAAGCTGGTGTCAGCTTCCCTGGTCCTGAAAAACCTTCTTTGYTTGGCTCTGTTAGCTTTGAGGCATGGCATCCAGAGAAAGACCTCAGTAGTAGCTTCTGGAAACCTAGTTGATCTGCCCTGGGGCACAAACATATTTACTGTCCAGGTTTTTGCAGAACTGAGGCCCACCTATGTCTCTTCAAATGAATTTCAGATATGATTTTCTAGATATAAAATAATTCCTGAATGACTCTTTCCTTGATGGATATTTAAAACCATCCACCACCCTGAGTAGAAACATAATGACAGAGCTATCAACAGAAGGATGTGCTAACTGATCCGGAGGTGTGAACAACTGTGAATTCCACTAGAAGCCCTCCAGCAAGGTGAATGACATGGTTCTCCTATTGTAGCCAGACCCATATACTTGGTTTTCTCTGTCACATGGGCACTAGATCCATGTGAATTTGCCTGGGATGCCTTCCCCTCCTGCCAGTGTTTGCGCTCTGTTTATGCTTTGGTTGGATGTATTTAAGGGCTTACCATTGGGTGCTGAGCTGTGAAAGGCCTCCTAGGATGCACTAACATYRCATTTGTTATCCTTCTCTTTCTCAACACAGCAAGGCCCATCTTCACTGGGTGAGACAATAGGGCTTTTGTGAGATTAGCRCAGCTCCTTTCTGTGATCAGCTAGAGAGAAGTGGGGCTGGAAATCTGCATTTCAGTGACTTGGGGTGTGGTGTATAGGGCAGACATTTCCAGACATCACCACCACCATCTTATGCCACCAGAAGTGAACACCCAGATCCCTGGTTGTTGGTACTGTGTTCACTCTCAGCTGTGCTGGTCTCAGCTTCTCCTGATGTGTCTCTGCTCAACTGTAGGCTCCTTGGTGTTTCTYGGTTTCCCTGGTGTCTTCTAGCTTATATCATCACAGCATCAGTGTGTCCTGCATTCCAGGCCTCATGGCCCATGTCTGTGACTCTCATGTGTGTCTTCTGTGCACAACTTTGAGCCAGGAGCCACAAGCCTCTCATGTCCTCATCACTCACAGAATTTCTCCATGAAGTCCATATCCTCTCCTCCTCCTCCCCTTAAGCATCTTTGTCACATGCTCTTTCTTCTCAGATGTCATTCTSCCRTCTGTCCATCCAGGCCTAACTCAGCTTCTGCATRTCACCTGGCTGTCTCTGTGATWCATGGGGCCTGCCTTGAGAAGCTGAATTTTCCCAGTAATTAAGTCTCTATGCAAGATGGTGACACATCTTGGTTTTCTTAAAAAGCCATTCCCACATCTATAGTCTWCAAGTGCAGAGCACAGTCCCCAGGTGCCAGTGGGCAGTGAAGGTCTTGTATCTCATTAGTGATAATTAGTGAGTAAATTCTTTTGGGATTTGACTTTATGGCAATTTCCTCGAAGTACAATTCCAGGTCCACTTCCTAAAGAGTATATTTTGGTGTCTTCAGCTTTCCTTCTTGTGACACCTATAAGCCCCAGTCTTTWCTACCRAACCCTATCCCAGTTTTTGCCTTAGCACTGTAGACTGGTGAATGAAGAAGCTGGCCAGTGTGCAATTACTGCCGCACTGTGTAAGTCTTCTGAATGCATGGCCATTGGGTTCTACTGYCACCACTGAGAGTAATCAAAGGAATTTATGAGATGAAATTATCTTTGCAAATGYACCCAAGTTCTGAGTTTTCACTGTGCATAYAAGGTAGGAGCCAAGAGAGAAGCATCAAGACTCAAGTAAGGCTGAACGTCTCAGTGTGGTCCATRAGAGATCTCTGMTGAGATGCACACTAAATTCTCCATYCCCACTGTCTTTATGCCCCCACTAGCAATAACATAGGATTCACCTTGTGGGGTTAGGGGRAAAATGTTGGGCACTARTTAAGAGTTTGCTCTCTGCAGTCTCACACATYTTACACCCCACYCTGAAATGTAGTGAGAYCTCAGGCAAGTCTCTCCCTGAACTCTGTTTCTTCACTGTGTTCATTTTMTCTATAAAGCTTTAATACTGATAGTATYTGCCACTTGAGATTTTGGAAAATTAAAWGAAATAAAAATGTCTGGTCTTTGCTTTAAACTCTCTGTGTAACAACCTCTTTAAATTGATATCATGTAGTTAAATGATTTAGTCCAGTGGGTAGTCTGTGAATGGTGTTGATTTGGAATTTGGTAACAATGGTGATGATGGAAATGATGCTGCTGATGCTATTGGTAACATGGCAATGATGGTAGTGATAATGGTAATGATAGTGACGCTCTCAGTAATGGTGGCAATGATGTTGAAAGTAATGGTGGCATGATGTTGATGGTGGTGACAATGATGTTGATGACGGTGACAACACTGGCGATCATGTTGATAATGATGGTGATGATGGTGACATTGATGGTGAGATGGTGACACTAATGGTGATGGTGGTGACAAAGATGTTGAAGATGGTGGCAATGATGGTGATAATGGTAACAATGATGATGATAGTGATCATAATGATGGTATGGTGTCAATGATGTTGATGATGTTAATGATGATAATGATGGTAATGATGGTGAACATGATGGTGATATGGTGATGATGGTGATGATGACAGGGAAGATGATGAATGATGATAAGCCCCAGTCCTCACTGTTCCATTCTATCCATATGCATATATATGTGTGTATATATACATATATATATATATATATATATATACACACACACATATATAATCACAATAGTGATTATGGTGGTGACACTGGTGATAATTCTTTACTCTCATTGGCTATGATGGCTTCTGGCTATCCGCATTAGCTCTTCTCCAGATAAGTTCCAGCCTTTGTCCTTCTGGGAACACATTCCCTTGACTTAATAAATGGGGAGAATTATTCTGTCTTCCAGCAAAGAAGCCTGGGAATTTATCATCAAAATATCATCAGCCTGTAACTCTGGTGTTAGACACAATATAAAATTCTGCAGGAATCAAAGTTYCTGTGAATCTTTTTTGCCTGTGGGACCTCAGACATCTTATCGTGTGCAGTGTAACAAATGATCTTCAGATGTAGCACACTTTGAGCGAWCTCYGTGTCAGGCATTTAGCCTCCACCCTGTGCTGTTCAGGGGAATGCTTCTGGCAGCTGTAAAGAGATCTGTTCATCAATCTGGGGCTCTTGGGCTCTGGGGCTCTGGAAAAGTCCAGAACAAGGGAACCTCAACTCTGCCCATCCACCCATATTGCACTGTTCAGRTAGGGACTCAAASCTGATGCTGTCATCAGGACAAGTGCCTCTCTCAGATGAATSATGGCCATAGGCAAAMTTTATACTTGCAGGGTCTGGGCACAGTTATAAGCCAGAAATGTGCAAAGRGGCTGAGCATAGCAGTTACTCCTATGCTGTTATAGAGAGGAAACTCTGTCTAGTACAGACACAGGCTCCTGGGTAAGAGGAACTCAAGGTGCACTTGAAGAAACAGGAATAGGGTCAGTCTGGGSCCTTGAGGTACCTAACTTTTGGCTTTAACTTCACTGATTGCTGATTTTTGACTGACTACTGACAACCATACATCCCCATCCCGCTTTGCTGTGCTCTTTTGAGCCCCCCATGATTCCTAATGAATAACTGTCCCCTGATGATTTACAAAGAAGGTTCTCAGTGTTCACCATACCCTGTATCTACTATGCCTCAAACTGGGCAGGCCTCCTATTGCTGGGCAGCTGTTCTGTGTGTCAGGGTGGTCACATTTATTCATCTCTGACCTTGTGATTATGAATGTCAGTATGCATCAGGTGTCACACTAGACAAGGGGACAGAATGAAGAATGATGGGAACATGAGGTCAGGACACAGATGTTCTGGATCTGCAGCATGCTGGTGGTCTCGTGGGCAAAGACTGTCATTCAGAGGCCATGGGTCCGTTGGTTATAAACTCTCTGCTGAAAAGTGTTTTGCTTACAATTCTCTGTGTTTCAAGCCCTCTAAGTAGAGATAACGCGTTCAAATTGCTTTGGGCAATGGCTGATCTKCAAATGGTACTGATTTGATTGATGGCAGTGGTGACCTCTTCTGGCTTGTGGTGGAATCCTTGTGAACCTGGAGCTCTAACTCCTGGGACTACCAGAAGCAAGACATTTTTATAGCTGACCCAACAGCAGGCACTGGCTGGTACACCTGCTTATGAGTGGTTCTGCCAGGTACTGTGTCCCTCCTGTCCTCTTGTGTTTGGATTAACTTAAACTGGAAGGTTTTCCCAGTGATCACAGTCTTAATCACTAATATATATGTATATATATATATGTGT
>BDUI01016925.1:35438-47969 GCA_002335545.1 Apodemus speciosus
CAAGTGCACATCCTGGCCAGGTTCCTGCTGAGGCTTGCGATGGAATGGCAGCATGACGGTGTGGGACTGCAGGCAGGGCTGCCTGGATTTGCAGCTCATTCTGTGGAACAGGGTGGCTCACTACCCACATCTTCAAAGTACCCGGACATCATAAGCTGCCTTGATGTTTCTTGGGTTAACTCAGCTGCTTCTGAAACAGATGAAATGACTGGAGATTCTGGATGGGTCTTTGCAGGGGAGCAGCTGTGGAATTTTGTCTTTTTGGCTCCCTCTTCTCCCTCTGTTTTGAAAGAAGAGAAGCTCCTGAGGAGAGSGGTGCTGGGAGACACCCACCCAGGCCACTGAGGAGCCCTTCACGACCACTGCCTTTCCCACAGAGCATGGATGGCTCCTGGCTCCCTCCTCCTCACGCTCTCAATTTGTCATCTTTAAAACTGCAACCATTGAGCGCCCCTATAATTTTGATAATTGGAAAGCTGAGGAATATGTTTTATTCTAGAGTATGTTTACCCCAAAGCTCTTCATCCCTTGAGAGAAATATATTTABTCTCACCAAAGAAGTCAACCAGACCAAGTAACATGCAAATACTTGAACTGTACCATCAGTTTCAGTTTGAAAACTGAAATTCCATGCCAAGCCACCTCGGTTGCACCAAGAGAAAGCTTCGTTTCTCATCTATTTAGTTCCAAGCAATTCTGTTTTTATTTTTTTCTTTAAAAAAATTAAAATACCCCAGTTGAGAGAAAATTTTATTTTCTATCAACTTAATGTGATTGAAGGCTCTGAAGACACGTGCAGCATCATTCAAAGGCATTGCGCGACTGCAGCATGAGAGACAGTGACAGGACGGGAGAGAGGACTCAGCATGTAGAGAACCTGCTACACAACCATAAGGACCAGAGTTCAGATGCCACATTGAAAAGCCAGTCGCAGCCGTGGGCGCCCATAACCTCAATATTGTTAGAGTTTGAGACACAAGGATCACTAGTGTTTGGTGACCACCCAAGCTTCAGTGAGAGGCCCTGTGTTAGGGAAACGAGTCAGAGAGTGATCCAGCAGGGTGAGTGAAGTCCTCCTCTGACTGCAGATCAAACTCCTGTGCATGCGCTCACCACATACACACACACACACACACACACACACACACACACAGATGCATACAGATATATACAGCATACATTCTCTGGTTCTTTCTCTCTCTTACTCTGTCTCTGTATCTGTCTCTGTCTCTCTCTCTCTCTCTCTCTCTCTCTCTCTCTCTCTCTCAATCTATGATTTATAATTTTTTTTTAAAAAAAGCAGACTTTGGACATAACTTCATGTTTAAATAATTTATGATATTTACTACCTGTAGCTACCCTGTGTGTGTATTTATTTCATGTAAGATATATGTATATAGCTTTGTATCTGTGTATTTATATGTGCATGTACATACATATGTATGTGTATGGGTTGTTTTTAATACTTTAAATATAAATATCATCTTCTAGGGATTATTTAAATCTATCAACATCATTATTAGGGCTCACTCGTGTTGTTACAGCTGTCTACCCATTTTTTTACTGCAACACAATACTTCCTTGTGTTAATTAAACCACATTTTGTTTGTCTCTTCATTGTCACTTGGCTTGATTGACCTTCAGATGTTTTATCTCACACATAGAAGAGGAACAGGGCAAGGAGAAATCTTACCTTGAAGAATAACAAGGATTGGGCTGGAGAGATGGCTCAGTGGTTAAGAGCACCGACTGCTCTTCCAGAGGTCCTGAGTTCAATTCCCAGCAACCACATGGTGGCTCACAACCATCTGTAATGAGATCTGATACCCTCTTCTGGTGTGTCTGAAGATAGTTACAGTGTATTTACATATAATAAATAAATAAATCTTTTAAAAAAAGAATAACAAGGATTCACATGAAACACTAAGTCTGCTGTCTGGAAACTCTGACTAACTCCTCATCTGGAGGAGACAGATTAAATCCTAATGTCCTGTCATGACACTAACTCCAACCAACAACCACATTCAGGTAAGTGTCGCTTTCTCCCTCGGCCATTGCATAATTGGATTCTCCAGAGGCTGGTTTCACAACTCCCTCAGGATGTCTGGCAATGCCTGGCTGGTAGGGGCCAGGAATTCTGCTTGATGATCTCCAAGACTCCTCAGCAAATGACTGTCCCATTCAAATGTCAGTGGTGACAAAGCTGAGAAGCCCTGGTCTGTCCTCTCCTGTGCTTATGATTATTCGCATTAGACCTGGAGAACAGGAGAGACCCTTCATTCCATGTATGAAGTAAGGACATGACTGAAGATGTTATGTGCTTCAGATGTAGGAGACAATGTTTAGATAACTAGTGTCTCCGGGGCTCAGAACACAACGCTCTCCTATAAGACTGCTCATTGCCCAGCCCCTACAAGCAAGACTCCCATTTGTTGTTCTCATTCCTCTTTGACCCCCAAAGACATTTGTTTCCTTCCATTCCTCTACATCCTGGACCATGTCTTCTCATTGAGTTTTCCATGCCAAGGCCAGACTTTCCAAAACCCATTTTCCTTCATGCCCCTGACCTGCATACAGCCCTCAGTGACTTCACATAAGCTCTTCACCAAACCAAGCATCTATCTAGCACACAAGGCCCTCTGTGGGAAGATCACTGCCTGCTACCCACTGTCAGGGCTCACCTTCCCTCTAAGGACACCTCTGCCCAAGCATTGGCAGTTGGCTCCCAGCCCTGACCATCTGTCTGTACATCTCCTTCCTAGAGAGCTCCTCTTCTGCACCTGGCTAATTCTTACTTGTCTCAAAGGATAGGAGCTCTCTGCTTTGCATAAATGAATATAGTAACTGTCTCATTGACATGTGTCACCACACCACGGACTGACTTCCCCAAAGACTAGGGACTGAGACCCCTGTCTTTTGATTCCTAGAGCATAACACTATCCCTGTCACTTCCCTAGCATCTAGGCTCTAAGCACCACCAGCTGTCTAGCTAGATGCATGATTAGAAGGATGAGTAGGCTGGAAAGGAGGGAAGAGAAGAAGGAGAGAAGGAGGGAGKAAAGAGGGAGGGATAGAAAGAAATAAGAACAATGAGGAAAGAAGAGAGGGAAAAGGGAGGAAGGTAGTAATGGAGAGATGCGAAAGGGGCAGGAAAGTTAAAAATGAGAAAGAAAAAAGGAGGAAGGGAGGGAAGGAAGGRAAGGAGGAAAAAGGAGACTGATGAAGGGAGGGGGAAGAGAGAAAGAAAGGAAAAGAAGGAAGACTTGGTGGGGATAACAATAGACACCTTAAAAGGAAAGAGGAAAAAGAGGGGGAAGTAAAGAAGGAAGGGGGTGGGAAGGACAGAAAGGACGACAGGAAGTAGAGAAGGAAGGGGAAGTGAGGGGAAAATAGAAAGGAATAAGGGAAGGAAGAAAGCAAAGAATGAATCTAAAGAATCTAGTAAACAGTAGAAACTTTGAGAGAGAAGGAGAAGGAGGGAGTGAAGAAGGAAAGAAAAACAGATGGAGGAAGAAAGAATAATAACAGCTTTAAAGGAAAAGCAGAGGGAGTGGGAAGAGGAGGGATGGGAGGTAGAGGAAAGGTGAGAGGGAAGGAAAGAAGAAAGAAAGAAAGGAGAAAGGAGAGGAAACATACATGGAAGAAATGATGGATGGATGGACGGACAGACAGATGGACAGACGGACAGATGGACGGATGGATGGATGGACGGACAGACGGACAGACTGCCGGATGGATGGATGGATGGATGGATGGATGGATGGATGGATGGATGGATGGATGGATGGATGGAGAGATTGAGGCATGAATGAATTAAAGGAAGGAAATATTGAAAAGAGAGGTGGATAGAAGGGAGAGAGGAAAAGAGAGGGAGGGATGGAGAGAGGGGGAAGGAAGAATGGGCAGTGGGATAGATGGAAGAATAGAAGGAAGAAGGGAGGAAGGAATAGAAAGAAGGAGGGACAGATGGAAGAATGGATGGTCAGGGGAGGGTTCTCCAAGAAAAGCAAGAGCCAAGTGTCACTTCAACTTAGCCACTTTTATTGCACGATTAAATGTATCTCGCTGCAGATGCTCCCAAGGAACACAATACGTGAGAACAGAAAACATCAGCCAGTGATGCGGCAAAGCAGTTCTTGGTGTGCTGGCAACAGAAGACAACATCCCTTTCTCTGTGCAGGAGAAGACGTCTTCACTGGGACCACGAGGAGGCTGGAACTTTTGATAAGTTCTCTGAAGCATAAGCAAGTAGTGTCTGGCAGTGTAGACTAAACAAGGTTCTAGCTATGCTGTAATGAGCTGTGCACGGGGCTTTCCCGGTTTCTCTCTGGCTTTTGACTGTTGCGTTGCAGGAATTGACGAGCTGGAGCTGGCTCAGCGGTCAGCAGGCTTGCTGGCAGCAGGCTGGGGGGCTGCAGCCTCACGGGTGATGGGGCTGGCGGGTTTGATCTCAGAGGGCTGGCAGGGAGTCTCATCTGAGACCTCTGTCTTGCCAGGTGTTGTGTCAGGACAGTCGGGCTGACTGGAAGTTGGCTTTTTGCAATCAGACTTGTCGTTGTCAGAATCAGTGCAAGGCTGGCGGGAGCAGACAGGGCGATAGGAGTAAGAAGCTAGGCAGGTGGGGCGGCGGAGTATGGAATAGCAGGAGCGGTAGCAGGCAGGGCGGTAAGTGATGGATGTCACATATGGCTGCCTGAAGGTGATGGGTCCAGAACAGATGGGGCGGCAGATAGGGCGGCACGAAACTGGACTGCAAGGCGGCTTGCAGGAACTAGGTATGTAGAAAGTCCGAGGGGGGCAAGCCGGTTGGCAGATGGCAGATGCAGAAGACCCCGGACGACAGCAAGCAGGTTGGCAGGAAGGAGATGGGCAGGAAACAGGCTCACAGCAGACAGAACGGCATCGTTTGACTATGTAGCAGGAAGGTTGGCATGGGGTAGGCACACACACCGAAGGCAGGCAAGGACTGGGCTCAGGGCAGACAGGTTGGCAGATACTGGAGACACAGCATGAGGAGTCTTGGCAGCTGCTAGAGACACATGATGGCTCACAAGGGCCCTGGACACAGCAGACAGGACGGAGACAAACAGGCTCACACACCAGAGTCATACAGGCAGATGGCTGACAAGCACTGCTCTCTGAGCAAGGTGGCTCACAGGGAGTGGAGTCACAGCTGGCTGGCTGACAGCTACTGGCTGCAGAGCAGACAGATGGACAGCAGCTAGGTGTTGGGCACACTGGCTGGCAGCAAACAGGCTCACAAACCACAGGCTCACAGATCATTGCTTGGCAGGAAGCAGGCACAGTGCAGACAGGCTCACAGATCACTGGCTGGCAGGAGGCGGGCAAACAGAGGACCGGCTGGCAGGATGCAGCCTCACAACACACGGGCTGGCAGCTGCTCACAGAACAAGAAGGCTGGCACATGGTGGCCTCACAGCACACAGGTTGGGCACAGGTGTTCATGGAGCAGGAAGGCTCACAAATGGTGGCCTCGCAGCACACAGGTTGACAGCAACCACCCACAGAGCAGGAAGGCTCACAGACGGTGGCCTCGCAGCACACAGGTTGAGCACAGCTGCTCACGGAACAGGAGGGCTCACAAATGGCCGCCCCGCAGCACACCGGCTGGCAGCAACTGCTCACCGAACACGAAGGCTGGCAGCACTGTGAGCCGCAGCCGGATGACCCACAGCTGTCCTCGCAAGTCACCAGCTGCCACGTCTGGCTCCTGCAGGAGCTGGGTAGGCAGATGGGTCCTCCACAGCTCACCTCAGTAGAGCAGAGAGAGATGGCGGGCAGGGAGGGGCATTTCCTAGAACAACAGCAGCCAGACATGGTGGAGAGAGCTCTGCCTTGGAGTGAGTGCTGCCTGAATGTGGCCTCTCCCTTTTATACTCCCTCACTGGTGCATGCTGTCTAGGGGCCCCCTGCATCTTTTCCTCATTGTTGTTTGGGCCCTGTTTCTGGAGGAACCTCTCATTATGCCAACATTTGTTGATCCAGAAGTTGTTTGTCTGCCCATAAGGAAGATGTTTATGTACTGACTGGCTAAATATGGAATCCTCAAAGCTACAGGTAGTCCTGAGATGAGCCTTGTCACCCTCACGATGGATGGTCTCTATCCTAGCATCATGAAGAAGGAAAGAGGAAAGGAGCCTATAATTTAGCTGCCGTCTACCCTTCCCCCACYTCTCCCGGGYTAGGCACAGATGTCTACATGAGTATGATGGTCTACCCTACAGCTGGCAACCAAGCCAGGAGCAGACAACAACACTATCATGACAAGCGCCACAGGGACACACAGTGAGGAGCTCAGTTGTGGGTGGGACATCCAAACTGAGCTGTCAGTGGCCACAGTCCACAGCCATCCTGTGTGGCTCAGATTACTCTCCCCAGTTACAGATGGAGAACTGAGGGTAGAGGAGAAGAAAGGCTAGGTCGCCAGCTGGAGCTCACTCCCACCCTTTCCACAGACAGGCTTTCAGCAAGCTGAACCTCCTCTAAGAAACGAAAGTATTGTCATTTATTTACCGTGTATGTGTAGACATGTGCAGGTGCATGTAGGTGCATGTGTGCATGTACCATGCGCATCTGTGGAAGCAAGAGGACAATTCAGGAGGCAGTTCTCTGCCACGTGGATGCTGGGGATTGAACTCAGGTCACCAGGCTTGGTGACAAGCACTCTGACCTGTCACGCCATCTCACTGGCTCTGAACCTCCACTTTCTCAGTAGATGTCATGTGTCATAGGTTCTCGTGATGCCACCCTCCATCCTGTTCTGTTAGCTGCACTACTCAAGAACCTTTGTTCCATCTGTCCCTAGGAAATGCTTGACACGGTTCCTCTGCTTCTCCATCTTTTCCTTCTGTATCTGTCCCAAGCATTCAGTGGATCTGCAGAGTCTCCTTGTCACCAAGGCTGGGACAGCACTTGTACCTATTCTCGGTGTGGGACAGGCACTAGGCGATGATGGTGCTGAGGAAAGAGACTGGCTGTTTCAGCTTCCACACAGGAAAGATCCATTTTGAGAGATTTTGAGAGCTCTTAGAAGGTAAATACTGGGACCAGTAAGATGGTGTAGTGGGTAAAGGTGACCACCGCCAAGCCTGCAACCTGAGTTCGAGCCTGGGACCCCATGTGACAGAAGAAGAGAACCAACTCCTACAAATTGCCCTCTGGCGGCAGTACATGTGCCATGCCCCATGCATACCCCACATACACACAAAATAAAGAAATGTAGAAATACTATTTTTTAAAACATTTTTATTAATTATTTTACTGGTCTATGTTTCAAATGTTTTCCCCTTTCTGGTCCCCGCTCCATGATTCCCCCACCCCATGCTCCCTCCCCTTTGCCTCTAAGAGGGCACTCCCCCACCCACCTGCCCACTTCCACCTCACCCCTCTAGCATCTGCATTTATTTTATGCTGAGTTCATTCCCAGGTCATACATTTTTGTTTCTTCAGTTCTCTTCTAGGATTTTTTTTTCTGTGCAAACTCCTCTTCTGGCTTTGGATCATCCCCATGTGTTCTGGGGAGTTCATGTAAATTTGTTGTGACATCACAGGTGCTTTGTTGACTGGGCATGTTCGGTAACTAGAGAATCTATATCTAAACCCTTAAGCTTGACATTACTCTCTGCATTTTTAAGCATRTGCAGCAAAAATTCAACACTCTAGTTTTGGCTACTGACGCTGTGTCCAGCCCACTATTTGGCCTGGGCACACTATCGACTCCACCGTTACACTGCCAGAAATGTAAGTGCATCTTTAAAGCAACATCTTTCAAATACTTGGTGGCTTTCAGATATGCATACCCTTGGTGGCCTGGGCAGTTTCATGGGTATTCTTAAAGTGAACTTGAAGATTTGAATCTCTTGATTTGCATAATTTTTGTAAAGGCTTATTGGGTGAAGAGAGTAGTGAACCACCCTCCCAGGTCACCTCAGGCTGCTTACAGAAAGAGCAAATGTGAAATCATTTGAAGATATTGCCAGGACTCATGAAGTGAATGGAGAAAAGGTGGTTTCCTAAGTTGGTCCCAAAGGCATTGTGAATAAGACCCCTCTTGACTGCTACGTGAGATGAGGTGAGAAACAAACCACAGGTTTCCCGACACCAAANTAGGCACAGATGTCTACATGAGTATGATGGTCTACCCTACAGCTGGCAACCAAGCCAGGAGCAGACAACAACACTATCATGACAAGCGCCACAGGGACACACAGTGAGGAGCTCAGTTGTGGGTGGGACATCCAAACTGAGCTGTCAGTGGCCACAGTCCACAGCCATCCTGTGTGGCTCAGATTACTCTCCCCAGTTACAGATGGAGAACTGAGGGTAGAGGAGAAGAAAGGCTAGGTCGCCAGCTGGAGCTCACTCCCACCCTTTCCACAGACAGGCTTTCAGCAAGCTGAACCTCCTCTAAGAAACGAAAGTATTGTCATTTATTTACCGTGTATGTGTAGACATGTGCAGGTGCATGTAGGTGCATGTGTGCATGTACCATGCGCATCTGTGGAAGCAAGAGGACAATTCAGGAGGCAGTTCTCTGCCACGTGGATGCTGGGGATTGAACTCAGGTCACCAGGCTTGGTGACAAGCACTCTGACCTGTCACGCCATCTCACTGGCTCTGAACCTCCACTTTCTCAGTAGATGTCATGTGTCATAGGTTCTCGTGATGCCACCCTCCATCCTGTTCTGTTAGCTGCACTACTCAAGAACCTTTGTTCCATCTGTCCCTAGGAAATGCTTGACACGGTTCCTCTGCTTCTCCATCTTTTCCTTCTGTATCTGTCCCAAGCATTCAGTGGATCTGCAGAGTCTCCTTGTCACCAAGGCTGGGACAGCACTTGTACCTATTCTCGGTGTGGGACAGGCACTAGGCGATGATGGTGCTGAGGAAAGAGACTGGCTGTTTCAGCTTCCACACAGGAAAGATCCATTTTGAGAGATTTTGAGAGCTCTTAGAAGGTAAATACTGGGACCAGTAAGATGGTGTAGTGGGTAAAGGTGACCACCGCCAAGCCTGCAACCTGAGTTCGAGCCTGGGACCCCATGTGACAGAAGAAGAGAACCAACTCCTACAAATTGCCCTCTGGCGGCAGTACATGTGCCATGCCCCATGCATACCCCACATACACACAAAATAAAGAAATGTAGAAATACTATTTTTTAAAACATTTTTATTAATTATTTTACTGGTCTATGTTTCAAATGTTTTCCCCTTTCTGGTCCCCGCTCCATGATTCCCCCACCCCATGCTCCCTCCCCTTTGCCTCTAAGAGGGCACTCCCCCACCCACCTGCCCACTTCCACCTCACCCCTCTAGCATCTGCATTTATTTTATGCTGAGTTCATTCCCAGGTCATACATTTTTGTTTCTTCAGTTCTCTTCTAGGATTTTTTTTTCTGTGCAAACTCCTCTTCTGGCTTTGGATCATCCCCATGTGTTCTGGGGAGTTCATGTAAATTTGTTGTGACATCACAGGTGCTTTGTTGACTGGGCATGTTCGGTAACTAGAGAATCTATATCTAAACCCTTAAGCTTGACATTACTCTCTGCATTTTTAAGCATRTGCAGCAAAAATTCAACACTCTAGTTTTGGCTACTGACGCTGTGTCCAGCCCACTATTTGGCCTGGGCACACTATCGACTCCACCGTTACACTGCCAGAAATGTAAGTGCATCTTTAAAGCAACATCTTTCAAATACTTGGTGGCTTTCAGATATGCATACCCTTGGTGGCCTGGGCAGTTTCATGGGTATTCTTAAAGTGAACTTGAAGATTTGAATCTCTTGATTTGCATAATTTTTGTAAAGGCTTATTGGGTGAAGAGAGTAGTGAACCACCCTCCCAGGTCACCTCAGGCTGCTTACAGAAAGAGCAAATGTGAAATCATTTGAAGATATTGCCAGGACTCATGAAGTGAATGGAGAAAAGGTGGTTTCCTAAGTTGGTCCCAAAGGCATTGTGAATAAGACCCCTCTTGACTGCTACGTGAGATGAGGTGAGAAACAAACCACAGGTTTCCCGACACCAAAKCTAGGCTCCTTGTCTGATGAAAGGCCAGTCTTGCCTGTGTTTCCAGTCTGAGTGTAGTTTAGCCTCCCCTGGAAAGTCGAGCACTGGCCACCATTGACCCCTCCCTTCATGCATTAATGGACATAATTGTTCACTCAGTTTCTCTTTGTCCTATCCCTCAACCAGGACAGCACTGGGACATGCAGTAGGGATACAAAAAGAATGACCAGCAATTCCAGTCACAATGTACAGGTTAAAAGAGAGATATGCATGCCCATGAGCAAGTGTGACATTATGATGATTGTAATAAAGATTTGCTAGCACTTTGGGGGTACTGGGAGAAATATTCATATGGGGTTTAGGGAGGAAAGTGTTCTCAAGTCATAAATAAGATGGCCAACAGATTCCTCCAGGGATAGTGAGAAAGCGCAGTCCTTAGGAAACAAAGACACAGGAGCGGGATATATTTCAGAAATGATTTGACAGCTAATACAATTGACACAGTCAGGAGAAGAGCACAGGAGACAGGAAGAGATGGTGTTAGGACCATAGCAGTTACTTAGGCACCAAGCTATAGAAGGTCTTGAGTAAGAAGTTAGTTTTAATAATGACAGTTGGTGGTTTAAGCAAAGACGTAATGGGTTTGTGATTTTATAAATCTCTGCATATGGAGATGAGAGAAAGAAGGCAAGTTGAAAGGTAGAGAGACCATAAGGAGATTGTCCAATTACCCAAAAGCCTCCCGGTGACAACCTGGACCTGGCATCTCTTTGGACTAGAGCAGTAGGTGAGGTTTTAAGGCAGCAGAATCTAGAAGTGTCAGTGGTTTCCTTGAGCTATGACTTCTCAGCTATGGGGAGAGGGTACCTTCCAACAGCCTTGTAGAGGGAGAAGTGGAAAGCTCATCAACTCCCTGTCACTCATAGGTCCTCTCGCTCTGCTTCTGTTCCTCAGCTAAGCCAGTGATGGAGCTGTAGTTGTTGATAACTCCCTTAAAAAGGAGCCCTCATAAACTCTCTGATGAGAGCTGACGGGGCATTATCCTTTATACCATGGTGTTATCTCCTCCAAGGACCCTCCCCTGCTAAATGAAGTGGCAGCTCTTCTAACTGTGTGCACCATTCCTGCTTGACTCGTCTTTAAAGTACTGCTCACCATTCAGGATCATCCAGATGCCAGAAGAGCAAGGACTTAGTCTGTTCAGTGCTTGCATACCTGGTACCCAGAATCAAGACTAATACAATGGCAGCGTGCAACTACTATTTATCGAATGAGCTAATGAGAACCTGTGTGTGTAGCTAAGAAGGCAGCCCTTGTTGGTAACTCAAAGAAATCACTACCTCCACTCATGCATCCGGCTGGCATGGCCATGAGCAATGGATTGATCAGCTGCTCTGAATCACAGGCACTTCGTACACAGCCATTGGTCTGTTGACAGGCTTGTCCCACTGTCCCATTCTTGGCAGGATGCTCCTTCTACAGGGTTTGTTCTGGTCATTAAAAAGTATCCCTTTAAGAGAMCAGCGACATCCAAAGTAAAAAGTAACCAAAATACTGGAGTCTGAAATGATAACAGAGCAAAGTGGAATCTCATATCCTCTGAAACCAAGACATACTACTACCACCAACATTTTATAATAAAATCCCAAATTGAAAGTACAATAGGAGAGGACCTATGAATGGCAGAGAGCTGATGAGCTCTCCATTGCTACTCCTATAATGCTATCGGAAGGTAGGTATATTGTACTTTCGAAAGATATATATATATATGTATATATATATATGTATATATATGTATATATATACACATATATATTGAAAATAAAAAGACTGATAATATCAAGTGCTTACAAGAGCATGGAACAACTGGAACTCTCAGACATGGCTAATCAAAATACAAAATGGCCTAACCACCTTGCAAAATAATGTAATACTTTCTTACATATTTAAACATCCAATTGCCATTTCCCTAGAAATATCATTCCTATGTGTTTTCCGAAATGAATGAAAACATGTTTATATAAAGATTTGGACATGAATGTTGCTGAAAGCTTTTTTTCACAATGATGACAAATTATACGCAATGCAAGCACCCTTCATTTATGGATGAATTTTTAATATCATCTGTCCATATAATGACATACTAGTCGTCAACAACAACAACAAAAAKCCTAGGGTTTGGGGAACCGACTCAGTAAAGTACTCCTTGTACAGGAACAAGTACCTGAGTCTGACTCTCGAGGCCCATATTTTAAAAAAAGGAAGTTGCCATAGCAGCAAATCCTGGTAATCCCAGTGCTTGCTAAGGAGAGGCAGGAGGAATGCTGGGACTCACTGGCCAGGCTATCTACCTCCTGGGTCACTGAGAGAGAGCCTGGCTCAAAGGGGAGCAGATGAACAGTGCCCGAGGAGCGTACCCGAGGCTGACCTCTGATCGTGTGCACGTGAGGAGCGTACCCGAGGCTGACCTCTGATCGTGTGCACGTGAGGAGCGTACCCGA
>BDUI01016927.1:7774-19147 GCA_002335545.1 Apodemus speciosus
AAGTAACCCAGTCTCAAAAGAACACCCAAGGCATGCACTCACTGATAAGTGGATATTAGCCTAGAATCTTGGAACACCATAGACACAATGCACCTATCAAATGCTGTCCGACAAGAAGGAAAAAGTGGACCCAGGTTCTGGAAAGGCCCAATGCAGCAGTATAGGAGAATACCAAAGCAGGAAAGTGAGAAGGGGTGAATAGGGGAAWGGGGGGAGGGAAAAAGACATATGGGACATCTGGGGGGTGGGGAAACCAGGAAAAGGGAAATGAAATGTGAATAAAGAATATATCCAATAAAAATGTATGAAAAAATATACAGAAATCCATCAATGTAATCTACTACATAAACAAACTAAAAATAAAACCACATGGTCATTTCATTAAATGCTGAAAAAGCATTTGACAAAATTCAGCATCCTTTCATATTAAAGGACTTGGAAAGAACAGGAATTCAAATCCCATACCTAAACATAATAAAAGCAATATAGAGYAAACCAGGAGCCAACATCAAACTAAATGGACAGAAACTAGAAGCAATTCCACTAAAATCAGGGACTAGCCAAGGCTTCCCTCTCTCTCCATATTTATTCAATATAGTACTTGAAGTTCTAGCTAGAGCAATTAGACAACAAAAGGAGGTTTTGCAGGGATACAAAATGGAAAGGAAGAAATCAAACTATCACTATTTGCAGATGATATGATAGTCTACTAAAGTGTCCCAAAAACTCCACCAGAGAACTCCTACAGCTGATAAACAACTTTAGCAAAGTGGCCAGATATGAAATTAACTCAAGCAAATCAGTAGCCTTCCTATGCTCAAAGGATAAACAGGCTGAGAAAGAAATTAGGGAAATGACACCCTTCACAATAGGCACAAACAATATAAAGTATCTTGGTGTAACTCTAACCAAACAAGTGAAAGATCTGTATGATAGGAACTTTAAGCCTTTGAAGAAAGAAATTCAAGAAGACCTCAGAAGATGGAAAAATCTTCCATGCTCTTGGATTGGCAGGATTAATATAGTAAAAATGGCCATCTTGCCAAAAGTGATATACAGATTTAATGCAATCCCCATTAAAATCCCAACTCAATTCTTCATAAAGGTAGAAAGAGTAATTCTCAAATTCATATGGAATAACAAAAATCTCAGGAGAACTTAAACTATTCTCAACAGTAAAAGAACTTCTGGTGTAATCAGTATCCCCCGACCTCAAGTAGTACTACAGAGCAATAGTTTTAAAAAATACATGGTATTGGGACAGTGACAGGCAAGTAGATCAATGGAACAGAATTGAAGATCCAGAAATGAACCCACACACCTATGGTCACTTGATCTTTGACAAAGGAGCTATACCCATCCAATGGAAAAAAGATAGCCTTTCAACAAATGGTGCTGGTTCAACTGGAAGTCAGCATGCAGAAGAATGCAAATCAATTCATTCTTATCTCCTTGTTCTAAGATCAAGTGCAAGTGGATCAAGGACCTCCACATAAAACCAGAAACACTGAAACTAATAGAAAATAAACTGGGGAAGACCCTTGAGCACATGGTCACAGAGGAAAATTTCCTGAACAAAACACCTACAGCTTATGCTCTAAGATCAAGAATTGACAAATGGGACCTCATAAAATTACAACGTTTCTGTAAGGCAAAGGAAACTGTCAAAAGAACAAAACAGCAACCAACGATTTGGGAAAATATCTTTACCAACCCTATATCAGACAGAGGGCTAATATCCAAAATATACAAAGAACTCAAGAAGGTAGACTCCAGAGAGCCCAATAACCCTATTAAAAAGRGGGTTACAGAGCTAAACAAAGAATTTTCACCTGAGGAATATCAAATGGCGGAGAAGCACCTAAAGAAATGTTCAACATCGTTAGTCATTAGGGAAATGCAAATCACAACCCTGAGATTTCATTTCACACCAGTCTGAGTGGCTAAGATAATAAACTCAGGAGAAAACAAGTGCTGGCAAGGATGTGGAGAAAGAGGAACACTCCTCCACTGCTGGTGAGGTTGCAAGTTGGTATAACCACTCTGGAAATCAGTATGGTGGTTCCTCAGGAAACTGGGCATGATACTACCAGAGGACCCTGTTATACTACTTCTGGGCATATACCCAGAGGATTCCCCAGCATATAATAAGGACAAATGCTCCACTATGTTCATAGCAGCCCTATTTATAATAGACAGAAGCTGGAAAGAATCCAGATGTCCCTCAACTGAGGAATGGATACAGAAAATGTGTTATATTTATACTATGGAATACTACTCAAGTATTAAAACAATGAATTCATGAGATTCTTAGGCAAATGGATGGAACTAGAAAGTGTCATCCTGAGTGAGTTAACCCAATCACAAAAGAACACACATGGTATGCACTCACTGATAAGTGGATATTAGCCCAGAAGCTTGGAGTACCCAAGACACAATTCACATATCAAATGATGCCCAAGAAGAAGAAAGRAGAGGCCCCTGGTCCTGAAAAGGCTCAGTGCAGCTGTGTAAGGGAATACCAGGACAGGGAAGCGGGAAGGGGTTGATTGGGGAACAAGGGGAGGGAAGAGGGCTTATGGGACTTTCAGGGATGGGGGATCCTAGAAAGGGGAAATCATTTGAAATGTAAATAAAGAATACATTGTATTAAAAAATGAAAAAGATAATGCTGCAAAACTATTTGTTGATGATTTTGAAATGCAAGTAATTTATAGTTCACAGGAAGTATAAAGCATGGCAGAGGAAACAAAGGCAAAGATGACCTCATTAGAAACAAGGATTACAATTCCTCCAAAGATGATGCAGAGGCAAACTTAGTGGTGTGCTGCTGGTGTCGGGCTACTTAGGAGGTGGGAGGATGGCTTGAGCCAGGTGTTCAATTCTAGCCTTAGCAAAATAGCAACACTCAGTCTCAGAAACAAACAGGAAAACAGCAGAAATTATAAAGATGGTATAAGAACTGAAAAAATCTTTTAATATATTTTACTACTAAGGGCTTTAACAGAGAAACCAATATGCTTAATGTACAAATTACCAAAAGAATATGTATAGCCAAGGTAACATAAATAGGCACATGAAAGAATCACAAAAAATGAAGTTAAATAAAATTTCCACCTTTTAATTATACATGCTATAATGTATAATGCTGGGGGGTTCACTGTGTATGGTTATTGGAGAATATGCTTTGTTAGTTTGAGGGACTGGATCCAGTGCCTTGCACATTCCAGTTAAGAATTCTCACACTGGGCCAGATCCCATTGGTGCTTCCAAGGACTGGACCACTAACCGAAGAGTACACATGAAGGGATCCATGGCTCCAGCCACATATGTGGCAGAGGATGGCCTTGTTGAACATCAGTGGGAGGTGTGGCCCTTGGGCCTGAGAGCATTAGATGCCCCAGTGTAGGGTAATGCTAGGGAGGGAAGACAGGAGTGGGTGGGTGGGCAGGGGAGCACCCTCATAAAGGCAGGGGAGGGGGATAGGATAGGGGTTTTCAAAGGGAAGACCTGGAAAGGGAAAAATTTTTGAAATATAAATAAAGAAAATATCCAAATAATAATAAAAAAAAATTCTAACACTGAACTAAATTTCCAGACCAAGACTAGAAATTGATGCAACTTCTTTCAGGAACAAATGGACAATATCTATTAAAATTTTTATTATTTTTTATGATATTGATATTTTGCCAGCATCTAAGTCTGTGCACCATATGTTTGCCTGGCATCTATGGAGGCCAGAGGGGCACTGGTTCTCATGGAACTAGAATTACAGACGGTTGTAAGCTGCTAGGTGGCTGCTGGAAATCAAATCCAAGTCCTCTGCAAGAGGAGTCTGTGCTGTTAGCCACTGAGCCATTGTTCCAGGCCCAGTTGGATAAACAATATTATAATAGAACTGAAAAAAATTCTACTGCTAAACACACCAGAAAATTCTATAGAGAGGAGAGATAATGGATATAGGTAGATAGTAGGTAGATAGATAGATAGATAGATAGATAGATAGATAGATAGATAGATAGATAGATAGATAGATAGCTGTATATATGTATCCACAATAATATCTATCCTCTGTATTCCTAGGTTCCCACCATAGATTGAAAAGTAATTGGAAAGGACTCTGTACTAAACATGTACACATCTTTTTTTCTTATTATCCCCTAAACAAAACAATATAAGAACTACTTATAAATCACTTGATGTTTTAAAAATAATCCAGAGAAAATTTAAAATATGTAATTGAGAATATAAATTCATTATATACAAACACCACTACTGGCCAAACCCTCTAGCCATTGTTCTGGCTGGACTCCACCCCTACACTCTCCTGGCTACAGCCACCTTNAGAGGCCCCTGGTCCTGAAAAGGCTCAGTGCAGCTGTGTAAGGGAATACCAGGACAGGGAAGCGGGAAGGGGTTGATTGGGGAACAAGGGGAGGGAAGAGGGCTTATGGGACTTTCAGGGATGGGGGATCCTAGAAAGGGGAAATCATTTGAAATGTAAATAAAGAATACATTGTATTAAAAAATGAAAAAGATAATGCTGCAAAACTATTTGTTGATGATTTTGAAATGCAAGTAATTTATAGTTCACAGGAAGTATAAAGCATGGCAGAGGAAACAAAGGCAAAGATGACCTCATTAGAAACAAGGATTACAATTCCTCCAAAGATGATGCAGAGGCAAACTTAGTGGTGTGCTGCTGGTGTCGGGCTACTTAGGAGGTGGGAGGATGGCTTGAGCCAGGTGTTCAATTCTAGCCTTAGCAAAATAGCAACACTCAGTCTCAGAAACAAACAGGAAAACAGCAGAAATTATAAAGATGGTATAAGAACTGAAAAAATCTTTTAATATATTTTACTACTAAGGGCTTTAACAGAGAAACCAATATGCTTAATGTACAAATTACCAAAAGAATATGTATAGCCAAGGTAACATAAATAGGCACATGAAAGAATCACAAAAAATGAAGTTAAATAAAATTTCCACCTTTTAATTATACATGCTATAATGTATAATGCTGGGGGGTTCACTGTGTATGGTTATTGGAGAATATGCTTTGTTAGTTTGAGGGACTGGATCCAGTGCCTTGCACATTCCAGTTAAGAATTCTCACACTGGGCCAGATCCCATTGGTGCTTCCAAGGACTGGACCACTAACCGAAGAGTACACATGAAGGGATCCATGGCTCCAGCCACATATGTGGCAGAGGATGGCCTTGTTGAACATCAGTGGGAGGTGTGGCCCTTGGGCCTGAGAGCATTAGATGCCCCAGTGTAGGGTAATGCTAGGGAGGGAAGACAGGAGTGGGTGGGTGGGCAGGGGAGCACCCTCATAAAGGCAGGGGAGGGGGATAGGATAGGGGTTTTCAAAGGGAAGACCTGGAAAGGGAAAAATTTTTGAAATATAAATAAAGAAAATATCCAAATAATAATAAAAAAAAATTCTAACACTGAACTAAATTTCCAGACCAAGACTAGAAATTGATGCAACTTCTTTCAGGAACAAATGGACAATATCTATTAAAATTTTTATTATTTTTTATGATATTGATATTTTGCCAGCATCTAAGTCTGTGCACCATATGTTTGCCTGGCATCTATGGAGGCCAGAGGGGCACTGGTTCTCATGGAACTAGAATTACAGACGGTTGTAAGCTGCTAGGTGGCTGCTGGAAATCAAATCCAAGTCCTCTGCAAGAGGAGTCTGTGCTGTTAGCCACTGAGCCATTGTTCCAGGCCCAGTTGGATAAACAATATTATAATAGAACTGAAAAAAATTCTACTGCTAAACACACCAGAAAATTCTATAGAGAGGAGAGATAATGGATATAGGTAGATAGTAGGTAGATAGATAGATAGATAGATAGATAGATAGATAGATAGATAGATAGATAGATAGATAGATAGCTGTATATATGTATCCACAATAATATCTATCCTCTGTATTCCTAGGTTCCCACCATAGATTGAAAAGTAATTGGAAAGGACTCTGTACTAAACATGTACACATCTTTTTTTCTTATTATCCCCTAAACAAAACAATATAAGAACTACTTATAAATCACTTGATGTTTTAAAAATAATCCAGAGAAAATTTAAAATATGTAATTGAGAATATAAATTCATTATATACAAACACCACTACTGGCCAAACCCTCTAGCCATTGTTCTGGCTGGACTCCACCCCTACACTCTCCTGGCTACAGCCACCTTWTCCCTGCCCCACAGTTACCTGGCACCCAGTTCACTTTAAAAGGAGGCTTTTTGGCCACTCCTAGCTCTCTTGCTTTTCTCTCTTGCCCTTGCTCTTGTCCCCCTGTTCCTCCTCTCTCCCCATTCTTTCCCCCTCTTTCTACATGGTCGTGGCCAGCTCTCACCCTTTTATCTTTTCTTTCTCTTTTTACTTCTCTCTTTTTCTCTTCCTACTTTTCTATAATAAACCTTTGCAACTATGGACTGCCTGTTCTTATCAAAACCCACAGTGTAAGAGCATACAACAGGTCTCAGCGTCTCTAGCCACCGGAAAGGACCAAGACTCTTCTCAATCAGGCTTTCTTTACAGGTACCTGGGGCATGTGAGAATGCCTTTTGAGCAAAGATCTCCTCCCTGCTAGCCAGTCAGCCTTCCCTCAGCAGATACACGGGTGCCAGCCATCCCTATACAGGTGTGCGGGCCCTGCCCACCGTTTTCCCAGCCACATGGACTCACACTGGCCCCGCTCATTTTTCCCCCTACAGCTGGCACCCAAAGTGGGGAACAAATCCGTCCATACTCAGAGACCATTCCAGCACACGCCTCTCTCACTGCCCTCTACTCCCTCTGGCCCAGCGGGGACAGAGCTCCTCTCTTGCGGTTTTTCTCCCACCCATCTTTTTTCCCTTCTGCTGGGCCACTGCTGCTCTGTCCCACACCCGTTTCCATTTCTTCTGTGTTATCAGGTATTGCAGCACCCTGCAATGCCTGAGAGCTAGAACCTGTCGTCTCTGCCCTCAGTGAGGCCCAGGCACCCCCACGACTGTGTGCTCCTCCCACACACAGTGGCCTTTCACAGCCCAACACCAGTCCTGCATAGTCTCCCATGTCTTCCCGTCCAGTGTCAATGAACTCTGGTGGGACACGGGTTCCTCAGCCCTTTATTTCCCCACATCCTGCACCCTGCAAGCGGTCTCCGTGAGGCCTGGGGCCTCGGGCTGCGTGTACCTGCCTCACCCCCCATCCCCAGCAGTATGGTGGCCTGTGAGCCAAGCCACAATCCAACTCCTACTTTTGCTCTGCCAGAACCAGTGAGCTCTGGCAGACAGACCAGGTTCCATTCCCCTGCCCCTGCGCAATGCTCCCTCCCTTCTTCTTGTTCGCTGCTCTCCAAAAGGCCTGTGTCTTACTCAACCGACTTATACTTCACAGGTCTCTGCCTGCATCTCTACCTTTCCCAAGCCCTGCAGTGAGACTCCCATAGACTCTGCTCTGTGTCTGCCAACCTGCCATTCCTTAGAGTCCCTGTGGCCTGGAGGTAAGGGGAGTGATTTCTCCCTCTCACACTAGCTATCTGAACTGCAGCTGCTTTGGCTGAGAAGCCTCTCATTTTCCCTTTCCTTGACTAAAGCTTTTTTAAGGTTGGCCTTTCATCTCCTTCTTTCCAAGAAAAAAAAAAAACGAACTTGGAAAACATGAAACCTGTCTGCTAGGAGTGTGCTGCTGCCTTGTGGCAAGGCGGGCTTCTCCCCTATCCACCTAAGCCTGTGAAAGCTACACCTGAGGCTTTGCTGGCTTGCTCCTGAACACCTAAACAATGCTTTTCAACCCAAGATTTTCTTGCTTCCTTATTTAAATGCTTATTTCTCTCCCTAGCATTTGTGATACGTGTCCAAAAATTTCAAGTTGTTTAAAAATGTCTTTTAAGATCCAAAAGCAATCTAATATGCTTCCACAGGTCAAATTAACTACGGTAATTAACCAGTTTTCTTTTACAGGCCTAACATAATATTTTCTTCCTCAGCCACCCAAAGCAGACCTAAAGATGCCTTCCAGAACTATTACAGGTTCAACATTTGCCATTCACCCTATGCAGACATCCCCCTGTTGAGGTTCTGCTCCTCTGTTGTTACTCTACTGGTTTATTCCTACACCTTGCCTGCTGCTGCAGATCCAGCAGAGATGGCGCCACCTCCTGAGACCTACATAAGACAACAGAGCTGCCTTCCTCCAGACACTTCATCTGACTGAAGACTCCAAAGACACACGCAGAGATCCAGAGACACACCCTAAACCCCACAGAGGACAGACTTAGGACCTCCAAACTGCAGATGAACTCTTTTGCYAAAGACAAATGGCTGTTGAACTTGAGGGAAATTACGTGAGAGTGAGAAAGAAATATCTATCTAGATTGATTGGTTGCTGTTTAAAACTGATGTTATTACCCTCAAACTGTACTGCCCATTGATTCGATCATCCCTTGCCTTCCCCCCCTCAACCCTCCTTACCACTCTGGCTTTCTTCTGATACTTCCACCCCACCCAAAATTTTCACAACRAATGACTCCTCTCCCTTGTATGGAGGTGAGTTGTGCACAGGTAGCCTGGTCTCAGGTTGAGCACTGACCTTGACCCCCAGGAGACCTAGTAACCAGAGCTTCCCCCTAYGAAGGACAGGAGGAGTTTGGTCATACTCCCTGGGTCCCTGGCCCTGTCACCATTATAGCCTCCACCCCAAAAGAGAGGAGTGTGGCCATCAGTTACAATGCAGAGACCCCATCTTTTAAAAAAAAAAAAAAGTAAAAGGAGGAGTTGTTGTACATAATCCTGTTGCCATCATTCTGGCTGGACATTACCCCATGATGTAGGCTCCATTGAGCTGGTGGTTTTCTTGCCTGCTGTGTGTCGAAAGATGGGGGTGCCCTACTGCATCATCAAGGGAAAGGCCAGGCTGGAAGACATGCACCACCGTTGCCTTCACACAGGTTAACTTGGAAGACAAGGGTGCTCTGACTAAGCTGGTAGGAGCTATTAGGACCAATTATAATGACAGATATGACAAAATCTGCTGCCACTGGGGAGGCAACGTCCTAGATCCTAAGTCCGTGGCTCACATTGACAAGCTAGAAAAGGCAAAGGCTAAAGAACTTGCCACTAAACTGAGTTAAACGTACACTAAGTTTTCTGTACATAAATTTAATTACGAAATTTAAAAAGAACACAAAATGAATTCAAGGACAAACAGCAAAGTCAAAAGCTACCCTGAGTAAAGGAAAGAAGCTGTGGCTAAGAAAGTCTTCCATACCTGACTGTACAGGTGATGTCTCCTTTCTTAGAGTAATGTGAAGACCTATTTTTGAAAATAGTTCTCAACTGTGATCTTTCTGCCTTGAAGCCATAGTCCTAGGGTTACAGGTGCAAATTGTCAAGCATGATATTTGAACTCAGGTCATCATACATGCACAATCAGCATCTTGCCTACTGAGCCATCTTTCCAAGCCCCATTTAACATGTTTGTAAAACAAATACCCACAAAATACCCCCCAAATCAAGAAAAAGACTGTAGACCCATGTCCACCTGCTCCATAGGGACCATGAACAGCTGCATGAGGCTGAGGATAACTATGTGCAGCTCAACACAAAGTCATATACTTACTTAGAACATCAAGAGTCTTTCCTGTTCTATTTGTTCTATTGTTCTTGGTAATTTAATTGCACAGTTCGAGAGCATAGGATTTTAAAATAACATGTTGCAATGTCAAAAGTTTGGGCACAACTGAGCATATTACTGGGGACCCAGAACCCATTACCTGTAAATTTCTTCCCTTTAGAAACAGTTCTTCCACAAGAGAGGACCATTATTCTTACTTAGAAAAAGCTTGTTCTGAACTCTGTCCACTGTTTCAACTTCTGTGGAAGATGCTTGAGCAGCATAGTTTGTTTTAGCCTGAATTAAAGTTCTATTTAGGTGAAAATTACACTGTGCTATTTTGTACTCAGCTTTCCCTCTCCATTGTCTACTGATAAAAAGTAAAAGCAATGTTTGTGCCTCCACTTCACTCATTTTTATTACCAAGTAATAAATCTATTGTGTTAACAGATAAAATGTATTTATCCACTCTCAATAAGTCTTTCCCAAATARTGTATACTATTATCCAAATATTAATGAATTGCCCAACCCTAAGAAGTTGTCTGATTAAAAAAAAAAGAAAAACCTACTGATAAAAGAACAAAACTAGGAAGTGGAAAATGTTTGCTTYATTTTTACTTCAAGTTTTACTTTAGATATAGGAAGTGACACTGTAAGTGACCTAGCTTCCACAYCCATGCTCTGTGTAGCAATAGCCCTGGCTCTACTTTAGCAGACATCAGAACCTCCATAACACAGGTTAATCAAGAAGCTGAGCATACCCATGGAGTGTCTGTGTGAAGCCCAGGAAATCTCACTTCTATTGGAAATGGAATTTTGGCAGTTGCACAGACTTTGGCAGAAGCTGACAAACTTCCTGAACTTGAAGCATTGAATAACTAATAATCAAATGCTAATTTTTGAATCAGAAAATCCCTTTTAAGAATCCTGACCTGAAAGCTTGCTGGGATCAAGCAATGCTCTTCTCTGTGTAAAATGCAATCATAGCCAAGCTAAGCAGGATTTCACTGAGACAAAGAATTGACCTATTGCACTCCATTTCTGAAGCTGTGACTATATCATCTCAAAGGGTAATGCATGCAAAACATGAACTCATTTACCCTTGAGATGTCAGTAACCACTTTGTCTTCAGCTCCACATATTACAGGAAAAGCTGTTATTGTAATCTAGAGTCCTTATTTTAATATGCTGTACTGTCATCTCAAGACATATTCAAATCTAAGTAGACTGATGGCAGTGTAGGTCACAGGTAGCCACATAAGTCCTCCACAGTGCTTTCTCAGCAATCAGTAGTTGCAGGTGCTTTGGGATATAAMGCTACCCTGTGCATTGGGTATCGGATACTAGAAATTGGAGATCAGCCAATGAAACTACCTATGAGGCCACAGAACCTCTTCATTGGTCAGGTTATTGTGGACATCTTGGTGATAGAWAGTCTAATGTTCAAGAACATGTAACAAGGTTCTGAAGAGATGTCTAAGCCATTAAAATAACTGATTATTCTTCTAGAGGATGTGGGTTCAGTTCCCAGATCTTATAAGGTAGCTCACAGTGATCTCTAATTCTAGTTCTAAGGGGTCAGATGTCCTTTTCTGGGCCTCCTCAAGCACCAAGTGTGTATGTGTCACATAAATATGCATGCAGACAAAACACCAATACATATACCATAAAAATGGTATTAAGGAAGAGGAGGAGAAGAAGGAGGAGGAGGAAAAGAAGAAAAAAGAAGAGGAAAAGGAAGAGGAAG
>BDUI01016930.1:10650-22408 GCA_002335545.1 Apodemus speciosus
GGCTCCTCGAATTCACCTAGGCTTTCTTGAAAATGCGTCGTCCGACCGGGGTCGTGTCTCTGGCCTCATGTATGGGCGCCACCTGCCCTGACCTGAGGGACTCAGTTATTTGTGGGTCCAAGGAGGATCCGGCCTGAAAGAAGAACTGGYGAGATAAGAGAGTGAGACCCTGCAAAATCCTTGTCAAGGTCTGTTTATTGTAACAAAGGTAGGGGGGKTTTAAAGAGTAAGGTGAGGGAACAAAAAAAAGTGATAAATCTGAAACAGTCAGGTGAAACATTCTCAGAATGCAAGGGTAAGGGAGACTGGGCAAAGGTCGGTTTTCTGATTAACCAGTTCCCACATGAAGCTCCGGTGAGTAAATATTTGGTCAGTTTACTGCTTAGCCAGTTCCTGGAACAGCGGGTGGAGAAGAATGCTGAATCCRTTGCACAAGTGACTTAGGAGCACCTGTAAGATGGTAGCACTCCAGCCCCTTAATTTTAGGCATTGTCTCCAAAAGTGGATTACATTGTTTGATTTTCATATATGAACCATCTCTGCATTCCTGGGATGAAACCTAGTTGATCATAGTTGATGATGTTTTTGTTGTTATCCTGAATAGAGTATTCAAGTATTTTATTGATTATTTTTTCATGAATCTTTATAAGAAAAAMTGATCTGGAAGTTTCTTTCTTTGTGAAATCTTTGTGTACTTTAGAATCAGGGTGACTTGGCTTCATAGAATGAATTTGGCAGTGTTCCTTCTGTTTTTATTTTGTGGAATAATTTGAGGAGTATTGGTATTAGCTCTTTTTTAATGTCTGATAGAATTCTGCACTAAAACCATCTGACTCTAGAATTTTTTTGGTTGGCAAATTTTTGATGAGTGCCTCAACTTCCAATTCTTTATGATGGTATTTTTGTCAGAATCAGTGAACCTGGAAAATTCTTACACACCATCAAGTTTGGCTGCCAACATAATTCTGAGCAATGGCCACCTCTTAACCACACATTCCCTATGCTGACCCTGAAGAAACACTTCCCAGATTTCATGTCAATAATGCAATTGCTTTGAAAAGCACAGCTTGTTCTTCAGCCCCACTGCATCACAATTGATTGTTCCAGCAAAGCAGAAATTTCACTTTAATAGATCTTAACTCAAGCTATCAAAGAAGTGGTTTCTCAGCATGATCACATTATTCTAGAGTTTTTAACCCAACAAGGACTGAATCTTTAACAGTGAATACACCTGAGACTAGGTAGGTGTGTGGCCAAGTGAGTCACTTCTGGATGATGACTGGTGAGGCCTTAAAGAGGCAACCATAGTTATGTGAGTTCATGGATGAAATACCCCTGTCATATTCAGAAGACATTATTTTGCATCAGTCCTCCCTATCTTCTTGAGTGTTATAATCATTATGTTCACTCTTCCATGATATTTTCCTACCCTTAAATATAAGAGTTGTGCCACATGTGTAGCAGAGGATGGTCTTGTCAGATATCAAAGAGAGGAAAGGCCCTTGGACCGGTGAAGACTCGTCACCCTAGTGTAGGGGAATGCCAGGACAGGGAAGTGGGAGTGAGTGGGTTAGTGAGAGCAGGGAGAGGGGGATAGGATAAGAGGTTTTATAGGGGGGAAATGAGGAAAGGAGATAACATTTGAAATGTAAATAAAGAAAATATCTAATAAAAAGGAAAAAACTCAGCTTAAAAAAGAAAATTAAAATTTTTTTATTGCTTAAAAAAAGCTGTGCCATAAACAGAAATCCCATATTTGAATGAGTGTTCCACGATCTCCCTCTTTTTTCTTTATTTTGACCAGTTATTTGTCTAATGACTCCATCTCCTGCCAAAAGAAGCTTCCTTGATGTGGGCTGAGGGCTGTATTTATCTGCAGCATATATGCACTTAGAAGGTAGTTGGATACTACCACTTTATTAAGATGTAGGTTTTCCTCTAGGGTCTATGATCTCTCCAGCCATGGATTCTTAGCTAGGTTTATAGTAGCAGGGACAAGTGCCCTCTTACTGAGTAGAATGCAAGTCAAATCAGATAATGATGACCTTGTGTAGCTGCCTGCAGCTACTGCGAACTGGGTTCCTGGAACAGAAGCTAAAGAATGGATGGGGAAGCAGCGAAAAGAACGAGGGCCAGACGATAGTTTACTGATTGAGGCCGAAACTTTAATGGAGATCTGACAATTTAACATTTTGGGCAAGACCCTCCTCCCAGACTCCTGCATGAGTTCCAAGAACTGATCTGGCTGTTCATTGGGTGTTGGCTCCACTGCTCAGGCAGCTGGGTGGGTCACCTGCTTAATTCAGGAATTCATAGATCTGGAGGAACTTCACCTTCATGCTGAGCACTCATTGGAGCAGGATCCTAAATAGCACAGGAATCCCTGCTCAACAAAGGCTGGGAGAGGAAGTTCACCTTGATCAATGTCAAGTTCCTACCWGGTGGCCATAACACACTGTTATGGCTCTGTACAACTTTGTTCCAGACATTAATGCTACTATTACACTGATGGAGATATCTTACAAAGMTGACCATTACTATAGTTTACAGGTGGGTAGGATTATTGGTAACTTCTTGCCAGCAGCTTGTATGAAGGTTCTGACATTAAGAGACTTATCCATCAGGAAGAGGGATTTCAGGTCCATAACATCTTGTTTTCTCCAAGTCTTATGCTGAAAGTATGTGGTATCTTCAACAATAATGTCTGACCTTGAAGTTCTGTCAAGAATCCAAAATTAATGGCAATGATTTGAATAGCTTGGGGTTCTCTTGGAAGTTCTTGACCAACAAATGGAAGGGAGGAATTCTTTGTCTTGTACTGGGCTACTTGTTAGATAGTTGAGGGCTCACAGGATGGAAGAGCATTCAGTTCTGTGTCTCAATATTTAACTGAGTTGTTTGTTTTCCTTGTGCTTAGAATTTTTTCTTCTTTTCTTTTTTGAAAATGGCTGATGAAAACCAATGTCAAGCCATCAGACATGAATTTCCCCCCTCTTAGGATGTATGTTTATTTTTATGAATATTGATCTTTCTTTTCTAAATATAAATCTAAACACCAGAAGAGGGCACTGGGTCCTATAGAGAGGATCTCTATAGAGTTATAGAGAACTGTATGTTGGAGAAATATCCAAAAGAAATATTACAGGATGTTATAACATGCTCTAACATTATTGTTGTTGTTGTTTCTTTGTTGTTTCTAACTTTTTATTGGTTCTTAGTAAAATTCAGATCATGCACTCCAACCCCACTCATCTCCTTTTCCCCTTGTACTCACCTTTCACCCTTGCAATCTTCCTCCCCAGTAGAGAAAAATATTTGTAGAAGCTGTAGTATGTCACAGTGTGTCTCACAGTATACCATTTTGGTTACACTTCTTACCTTGTAGATATYCATTGCAATAACTCATTAGTCTAGTACTAGGCTTCTAGATTCTGCTATTCTATCAAGAGTGGAACCTCACTGGAACTCCTTTTGGATATCCTATTGATACTCTGTGGCATAGAGATCCTGGAGTTTTAGATCTGTAAGATTGTCCCCTTTATGCACTCCAGCAATTCATTGATGGGATAGATGTTGGGGTAAGCCAATTCAAAGCCTTGGATCTGGGCCTGAGAGGCATCTGAGAGAGTCAGCCTACCACCTCTCCCACTCTCTTGCCCAGTGGCCATCAACAGTCTACTAATACCAGGCTGTTCCTCACTAACCTCAAATCTCAGGATCTAAATATCTGTCTATCTTTATTATGCCTATATTCTGTTTATTTTTTTCTTCCTTTTCTCCATTATTTACTTGTTTCTCTTAGTGGTGGTGAGTATCTCAGAGTGTCTGGGGTCATCTCCAGTGTCATCTCAGGCATACCATGTCTCATTTGTATATTATGGCACTAGGCAGGGGTCATCTCGAGCTTGATATGCTCCTGTACCCTGAGGCCTGTGTAACAAAGAACTGGTGGTCATCTCAAGCTAGCTCCCTGACCAGGCCCTATAGCACAGGTTTGGTTGTTATCTTGTTCTTGTTCCTTACCTGGCCTGCCCAAGGTGCCTTTGTGAGTCTTTATCTTGTGCTCACTCTCACCTCAAGTCCTTAGTCCCAGATGGGGTTGTTTTGTCTCTAGTTTGCTTCCAGTTTGCACAGATCAAAGCTTTTTATGTTGATGTGTGTCTTAGTTAGGGTTTTACTTCTGTGAACAGACACCATGACCAAGGCAAATCTTATAAAGGACAATATATATTTGGGGCTGGCTTGCAGGTTCAGAGGTTCAGTCCATTATCAAGGTGGGAGCATGGCAGCATCTAAGCAAGGACAATGCAAGCAGCTTACACCTCCACAATGCTTTTCATCACTAAAAGAAGTTAGGACTGGAACTGAAGCAGCTCAGGAAGCAGGAGCTGATGCAGAGGCCATGGAGGGATGTTTGTTACTGGCTTGCTTTCCCTGGATTGCTCAGCTTGCTCTCTTATAGAACCCAGGAGCACCAGCCCAGGGATGGAACCACCCACAATGGACCCTCTCCCCTTGATCAACAACTGAGAAAATGCCCCACAGCTAGATCTCATGGAGTCACTTCCCAAACTGAAGATCCTTTCTCTGTGATAACTCCAGCCAGTGTCAAGTTGACACACAAAACCAGCCAGTACAGCCCTCAACAGTAGCATGTGCCAGGGCTTCAGCATAGCCTTAAGGAAGGCTACTTACATCGGGCTGTTCATACCACCCTACCAGTCCTGACTTCAGTTAGTGATGAACAGCATTGTGGAAGTGTAAGCTGAATAAACAATTTCCTCCCCAACTTGCTTCTTTGTTATGATGTTTGTGCAGGAATAGAAACTCTGATTAAGACAAGGGCCATGTCTAAATCCATGGCCATGCAGCAGCAAATGTCTGTGTTGATGTCTGTAGCCCATGTTAACCACCAAAGGCCATGAGGATATACAAGGTCTGAACTGCTGCCTGAGACCGTGTTGATGCCCAAGAGCTACAGCAGAGTTGGTCCCACTCCCTTTTGCCTGCNGATGAAAACCAATGTCAAGCCATCAGACATGAATTTCCCCCCTCTTAGGATGTATGTTTATTTTTATGAATATTGATCTTTCTTTTCTAAATATAAATCTAAACACCAGAAGAGGGCACTGGGTCCTATAGAGAGGATCTCTATAGAGTTATAGAGAACTGTATGTTGGAGAAATATCCAAAAGAAATATTACAGGATGTTATAACATGCTCTAACATTATTGTTGTTGTTGTTTCTTTGTTGTTTCTAACTTTTTATTGGTTCTTAGTAAAATTCAGATCATGCACTCCAACCCCACTCATCTCCTTTTCCCCTTGTACTCACCTTTCACCCTTGCAATCTTCCTCCCCAGTAGAGAAAAATATTTGTAGAAGCTGTAGTATGTCACAGTGTGTCTCACAGTATACCATTTTGGTTACACTTCTTACCTTGTAGATATYCATTGCAATAACTCATTAGTCTAGTACTAGGCTTCTAGATTCTGCTATTCTATCAAGAGTGGAACCTCACTGGAACTCCTTTTGGATATCCTATTGATACTCTGTGGCATAGAGATCCTGGAGTTTTAGATCTGTAAGATTGTCCCCTTTATGCACTCCAGCAATTCATTGATGGGATAGATGTTGGGGTAAGCCAATTCAAAGCCTTGGATCTGGGCCTGAGAGGCATCTGAGAGAGTCAGCCTACCACCTCTCCCACTCTCTTGCCCAGTGGCCATCAACAGTCTACTAATACCAGGCTGTTCCTCACTAACCTCAAATCTCAGGATCTAAATATCTGTCTATCTTTATTATGCCTATATTCTGTTTATTTTTTTCTTCCTTTTCTCCATTATTTACTTGTTTCTCTTAGTGGTGGTGAGTATCTCAGAGTGTCTGGGGTCATCTCCAGTGTCATCTCAGGCATACCATGTCTCATTTGTATATTATGGCACTAGGCAGGGGTCATCTCGAGCTTGATATGCTCCTGTACCCTGAGGCCTGTGTAACAAAGAACTGGTGGTCATCTCAAGCTAGCTCCCTGACCAGGCCCTATAGCACAGGTTTGGTTGTTATCTTGTTCTTGTTCCTTACCTGGCCTGCCCAAGGTGCCTTTGTGAGTCTTTATCTTGTGCTCACTCTCACCTCAAGTCCTTAGTCCCAGATGGGGTTGTTTTGTCTCTAGTTTGCTTCCAGTTTGCACAGATCAAAGCTTTTTATGTTGATGTGTGTCTTAGTTAGGGTTTTACTTCTGTGAACAGACACCATGACCAAGGCAAATCTTATAAAGGACAATATATATTTGGGGCTGGCTTGCAGGTTCAGAGGTTCAGTCCATTATCAAGGTGGGAGCATGGCAGCATCTAAGCAAGGACAATGCAAGCAGCTTACACCTCCACAATGCTTTTCATCACTAAAAGAAGTTAGGACTGGAACTGAAGCAGCTCAGGAAGCAGGAGCTGATGCAGAGGCCATGGAGGGATGTTTGTTACTGGCTTGCTTTCCCTGGATTGCTCAGCTTGCTCTCTTATAGAACCCAGGAGCACCAGCCCAGGGATGGAACCACCCACAATGGACCCTCTCCCCTTGATCAACAACTGAGAAAATGCCCCACAGCTAGATCTCATGGAGTCACTTCCCAAACTGAAGATCCTTTCTCTGTGATAACTCCAGCCAGTGTCAAGTTGACACACAAAACCAGCCAGTACAGCCCTCAACAGTAGCATGTGCCAGGGCTTCAGCATAGCCTTAAGGAAGGCTACTTACATCGGGCTGTTCATACCACCCTACCAGTCCTGACTTCAGTTAGTGATGAACAGCATTGTGGAAGTGTAAGCTGAATAAACAATTTCCTCCCCAACTTGCTTCTTTGTTATGATGTTTGTGCAGGAATAGAAACTCTGATTAAGACAAGGGCCATGTCTAAATCCATGGCCATGCAGCAGCAAATGTCTGTGTTGATGTCTGTAGCCCATGTTAACCACCAAAGGCCATGAGGATATACAAGGTCTGAACTGCTGCCTGAGACCGTGTTGATGCCCAAGAGCTACAGCAGAGTTGGTCCCACTCCCTTTTGCCTGCRACGCCGGGAGAGTGGGCCCAATGCTCTGTCTGGTCATTGCAGTAGAGCTGACTGTGGTGCTGGGGCACAGGGGTGTGAACATGTGAAAGCCAGCCCCACCCTTTGTCTCCTGTAGAGTGGCATGGGTGAGAAAGACATACTTTCTCCCCTCAACTCTTGATGATGCCTTCAGTAGATAAGAGATCTAGCCCTGAGGTCATGAGAGGAGGACAGATGGCCCTGGTGGTGGGGGCACATGCGAACCCCTCATTGGCTGCACCTCTTAGGAGAGCATGCCCTATACCAAGTCTCAGCAGTACAGTAGAGTTYGCCGAAGTGGTGTGGGTGTGAGCACAGGAGAGCTGCCCTACCCCTCCTTGGTCATGGGGTGGTGTGGGTGTGGTAAAGATATACTTTCCTTCTCACCACCTGCAACAGGCAGTAGACCTGGCCCTGAGGGCATGAAAATTGGAAGGCTGGCCCCAGCCCTTGCTAGCTGTAGCACTGGGTGACTGACCTGGATCAGTGATGAAGAGCAGGCACTGGACCTGTGGGTGTAGAAGAGATGGCTACTCCCTAGGCCCAGATACAGGGCTTTGAGTTTCCCCATCCCAATATCTTCCCCATATATGAACTTCTAAAGCATGCAAAGGGGCTGATCATGCAGCTTCAGAACTGAAGGATTTGTATAACAGAGTACAACAATAGCATATACAAAAAGAGTCCCAGGGAGGATACGATATTAATAGTAGAAGGCAGAAGCTTTGAACCCAACAAATGACTCATTGCAATGAACAGTTGAAAGTAAAGATACTTGGACAAAAGAGTATACTGTGTGACAAGATTTTTTGGGTTGGTTTTAATTTTAATTTTAATTTTGATTTCTACTTCCTTTGATGTGAAGAGACAGAGAAATGAATGAGATGGGAGATTATGATGTGAAATTCTAAAATAATCAATATATTTTTTTAAAAAAATTAGGTTTTTGCTCCCTGGGAGTTTTAGAAAATATAAACAAATAAAATGATTAATAAAAACAAACTTTAAAAGAATTTAAAAATTTTTATTAGATATTTGTTTTCTTTACATTTCAAATGGTATCCTCTTTCCTTATTAGCCCTTTGAAAACTGCCTATCCCATCCACCTCTCCCTGCTTACCAACCCCCCACCCCACTTTCCTGACCTGACATTCCCCTACACTGGGGCATCAAGCCTTCACAAGACCAATGGCCTCTACTCTCATTGATGTCTGAAAAGGCAATCCTCTGCTACATATGTAGCTGGAGCCATGGGTCCCTCCATGTGTACTCGTTGGTTGGTGGTTTAGTCCCTAGGAGCTCTGGGGTTACTGGTTGGTACATATTATTGTTCCTCCTATGGGGCTGCAAACCTCTTCAGTTCTTTCAGTCCTTTTTCTAGCTCCTCCAATGGGGATCCTATTCTGTGAGCCATGGTTATTTTGATCCCCCTTCTAAGATGGACCAAAGTATCCACACTTGGGTCTTCCATCTTCCTGAGCTTCATGTGGTCTGTCACTAGTATCTTGGGTATTCCAAATTTTGGGCTAATATCCACTCATCAGCAATTACATTCCATGTGTATTCATTTGTGATTGGGTCACCTCACTCAGAATGATATTTTCTAGTTCCATCCATTTACCTAAAAATTTCATGAATTCATTATTTTTATTTTTTTAGTAGATATTTGCTTTATTTGCATTTTAAAAATTAACCCCTTTCCACGTTGTCCCACCAAAAACCCTCTATCCCATCTCTTCTCCCCCTGCACACNTGCTTTATTTGCATTTTAAAAATTAACCCCTTTCCACGTTGTCCCACCAAAAACCCTCTATCCCATCTCTTCTCCCCCTGCACACTAACCTACCCCCCCCCCAATTTCCTGACTTGAATTCCCTTATTCTGAGGAATTGAGCCTTCACAGGACCAAAGAGAATGTAGCCATTCTCTGCTACATATGTAGTTGGAGCCGTGGGTCCCTCCCTGTGTACTCTTTGGTTGATGGTTTAGTCCCTGGGAGCTCTGGAGGTACAGGTTGGTACATACTATTGTTCCTCCTACGGAGCTACAAAGCTCTTCAGCTCCTTTTGTCCTCACTCTAGCTGCTCCACTGGGGACCCTATTCTCATTCTATTGATTGGCTGTGTGCCATGGGTGGGTTGATCCATTTTCCAATAAGGATTAAAGTATCTACACTTTGGTCTTCCTTCATCTTGAGTTTCATGTGGTGTATTAATTGTATCTTTGATATTCCCAGGTTTTAGGCTAATGTTCACTTATCAGGGATTGTATACCAAGTGTATTCTTTTGTGATTGGGTTACCTCACTCAGGATGATATTTTCTAGTTCCATCCATTTGCCTAAGAATTTCATGAATCCATTGTTTCTAATAGCTTAGAAGTACTCCATTGGGTAAATGTACCACTTTTTCTGTATCCATTCTTCTGTTGAGGGATATCTTGATTCTTTTCACCTTCTGGCTATTATTAATAGGGCTGCTATGGACATAGTGGCACATGTGTCCTTGTAACATGTTGGAGCATCTTTTGGGTATATCCCAAGGAGTGGTATAGCTGGGTCCTCAGACAATACACTATGTCTAATATTCTGAGTCTAATATACTGCCAAACTGATTTACAGAGTGGTTCTACCAGCTTRCAATTTCACCAGCAATGGAGGAGTGTTCCTCTTTCTCAACACACTCTCCAGCATCTGATATCCACTGACTTAYTGAATTTAGCCATTCTGACTGGTGTGAGGTGAAAATCTCAGGGTTGTTTTGATTTGCATTTCCCTAATGATTAAGGATGTTGAATATTTCTTTAGGAGTTTCTCAACCATCTGGTATTCCTCAGTTGAGAATTCTTCGTATAGCTCTTTTTTAACAGTGTTATTTGGTTCTCTGAACTCTAACTTCTTGAGTTCTTTGTATATATTAGATATTAGCCCTCTATCGGATATAAGGTTGGTAAAGATTTTTTCCCAATCATTTGGTTGCTGTTTTGTCCTACTAACAATTTCAGTTGCCTTACAGAAGCTTTGCAATTTTATGAGGTCCCATTTGTCAATTCTTGATCTTAGAGCATAAGCTATTGGTGTTCTGTTCAGGAAATTTTCCACTGTGCTCATGTGCTCCAGGCTCTTCCCCACTTTCTTTTCTATTAAACTTAATGTATCTGGTTTTATGTGGAGATCCCTGATCCACTTGGATGAGCTTTTTACAGGGAAATAAGTATGGATCAACTTTCATTCTTCTACATGTTGACTGCCAGTTGAACCAGCACCATTTGTTGAAAATGCTGTCTTAATTCCACTGAATGCTTTTAGCACCTTTGTCAAAGATCAAGTGACCATCGGTATGTGTGTTCGTTTCTGTGTCTTCAATTCTATTCCATTTATATACCTGCCTGTCATTGTACCAATTACAGGCAGTTTTTATCACTATTGCTCTGTAATATAAATTGAGGTCAAGGACGGTGATTCTGCCAGAGGTTCTTTTATTGTTGAATATAGTTTTTGCTATCTTCAGTTTTCTGTTATTCCACATAAATTTGCTAATTGCTCTTTCTAACCCTATGAAGAATTGAATTGGTGTTCTGATGGAGATTGTATTGAATCTGTAGATTGATTTAGGCAAGATGGCCCTTTTACTGTATTAACCCTGCCAATCCATGAACATGGGAGATTTTTTCATCTTCTGGAGGCATTCATTAATTTCTTTCTTCAGAGACTTGAAGTTCTTGTCATACAGATTTTTTTACTTGCTTGGTTAGAGTCACACCAATGTATGTAATATTATTTGTGACTATTGTGAAGGGTATCACTTCCCTAATTTCTTTCTCAGACTGTTTATCCTTTGGGTATAGGAAGTCTTCTGATTTGGTTGAGAAAATTTTACATCCAGCTACTTTGCTGAAGTTGTTCGTCAGGTTTAGAAGTTCTCTGGAGGAATTTTTGGGGTCACATAAGTATCCTATCATATCATCTGCAAATAGTGATACTTTGATATCTTCCTTTCCAATTTGTATCCCTTTGAGCTCCTTTGTTGTCTAATTGCTCTGCCTAGGACTTTGAGTAATATATTGAACAGGCAAGGAGAGAGTGGACAGCCTCGTCTAGTCCCAAATTTCAGTGGGATTGCTTCAGGTTTCTCTCCACTTAGTTTGATGTTGGCTACTGATTTAATGTATATTGCTTTTGCTATGTTAAGGTATGGGCCTTGAATTCCTGATCTTTCTAAGACTTTTATCATGATGGAGTGTTGAATTTTGTCAAATGCTTTCTCAGCATCTAATGAAATGATCATGCGATTTTTTCTTTCAGTTTCTTTATGTACTAGATTACTTTGATGGATTTCTGCATATCGAACCATCTCTCCATCCCTGGAATGAAGCCTACTTGATCATGGTGGATGACCATATTAATGTGTTCCTTGATTTGGTTGGCAAGCATTTAATGGAGTATTTTCCTTTGATATTCATAAGGGAAAATGGTCTAAAGTTCTCTTTCTTTGTTGGGGCTTTGTGTGGTTTAGCTATCAGAGTAATTGTGGCTTCAGAAAACTAATTGGGTACTGCTCTATCTGTTTCTATTTGTAGAATAGTTTGAAGAATATTGGTATTAGGTCTTCTTCGAAGGTCTGATAGAACTCTGCATTGAATCCATCTGATCCTGTTTTTTGTTTTTTTT
>BDUI01016933.1:23811-35479 GCA_002335545.1 Apodemus speciosus
ATCCATTTACAGCAAGATTCTCTTCAAATGTCCTTTGTAGAGCAGCAGGTTTGTAACAGCATTGATTTTAATGTCTCAGTCAATTACAGGTGCTCACCACGAGATATCAACTGAAAAGTCTTAAACTGAAGAATAAGTTAAAAGGCACAGCAGAAACCTCGGAGCTCTGGTCTCACTTGCAAGTTGCTAGCCTGTCTTTCTCTGCATGTCCRAGATAAACTTAYTTAATTCAGGGAGGTTGTTTTGTGTTAGTTTCATTTYATTGGTAAAACTCCAAATCTGCTTTTGATTTTTTTCACTTTGTAGGTTTCTTGATAACTGTGCCCATGTATATTTTGCACCCAGRCAAATGGAAACTTATTCCTCAGCTCTGACTCTTGAAAAAGCCATCAAGCTCTATTCTTGTTGTGTTTTTAAAAAATGATGTGAGATGAGATGTAGGGGAAGGGGGTGCCTCAGCTGGCCCTAGCTGAGGCAYCCCTCCCTCTGAGGGACCAGCCACATGACAATATAGTATAGAATAGAGTTTATTAAAGGCATGGGGAGGGGAGGCAAGAGGGTAGTAGAAGTAGAGAGAGACAGACAGAGAGACAGAGAGAAAGAGACAGAGAGACAGAGAGTAGAGAAGTAGAGTTTGGCCATGAGCACWTGGAGAGAGAGGGGGGAAGTGAATGGGGAGAGATAGGGAAAGGGAACCAAAGAGCAAGAGAGCAGGGCAGTAAGAGAGGAGCAAGGGAGAGAGGAGGGGACAAGCAGTCCCTTTTACAGTGAGTCAGGCATACCTGGCTGTTGCTAGGTTACTGTGGGGCGGAGCATATACAGAATGCTAACAATTCTCAGTGTTGATGGAAGTCAATGATCCCTTCGCGGACTGTGCACTTGGCACAATCCTCATTCCCACTGCATTCTCAGCGATAGCCCAATTCTTCCTGCACTGTCTATATTCTCTTTTCTCCGTGGGACAGATGCTGCTCTGCCTTTACTGAGCATCATAGACTCCTTTCAGCCTAGAATTGGATATAGACTTAGTTTTCATCTTGTCCTCTCATTTTGTGGTGGACATCTTAGTTCAGTTTAAATCCCTTTGACATGGAACATTCTTCTGTTCTAGAAAACCCCTTTCTTTTCCTGTCCTGCCCTTCTCTACTTCTGCAAAGTTTTTAATGAGTCAAAAAATTAGAACTGTATTAGTAGGCAATTTGTGTGTCTGAGATTTGGAGTCAATTGTAAAGTAGAATCAAAAGATAAGAGCAGGAATGGGAAAGCCTGGTGAACATTCTATGTTGCCCTCTCCCCCAGGTGGCTCAGACCATCTGGGTCAAGTACAGCTCTCATGGCCATCACTGTTCTCGAATTTTCTTGATGCTTTTCTCATACATGATGGCCCTTGGGGATCTATGTCGCAGTCCAGTCTTGTTATGTCTTAGCTCCTATTGTCTTGAGACGCTGGAGGGGTCTGGCTTTTCATCCTTTGGACACAGTTGCTAGATCAAGGGCTATAAATTTTGCACCTAAGCTTAGAAACGAAAATTATCACTTCCATTTGTTAAATGAGTCGTTGAGATCAGATTTGAAAAACTTAAAGAGAGAAATACTATGCGAAGTATCAACAACTTGGATATAGTTTTCCTTATGGAAAATATAAGTAAGGGGCATGGGAACTGAACATATCCACAGTTATAGTGGGGCAGTGCTATGGAGTATGTTTAGCAACACCTAAGAGGTGCATAAACACTCACAGGACTGGTGCCTGTAGGGAATATATATTCTTAGATTAAAGATACTAATTACAAAGTTTAAAGTCACAAAAAGAGAAGAAAGAAAGTTAAGAGAAACAAAAATTAAGAACTGCAACTTGCTCCAATAGAGTCCAGACTCCTCAATCTTTAGACCTAATTTCTGGGACTCCATATTTCAAGCAGGTTTGTGGGAAGATATGCTTATTCCAAACTCTTCTACTCATGTTTGCCTTTGACCTACATGGGATCCTAGGTCTACCACTATAATTCTGAAACCTTTCTCTTTTCCTGTAGTTTGGRTCATGGTCAGATATCTGGGGCTGAATTGTAAGAGATGAGAGTCATTATGAAAATTACAAATGATAATTTGCTGGTGTTCTGTTGTCTTGAAATGTCCACTGGTGAGACATACAAAGAAATTTGACTCGCTTGCTCAAACCATATTTCTACATTAATAAAAATGAGTATATTATCTACACAGCATAAGCTCAAGGCTCAACTCAAATACCAGCAAATATAGTTATGATAATGCTTTATAAATCAAGGTGTAAGTCTTGAGCAGTTCTTGATAAAGTCAGAGTGTGTTTCCGCATCCACGACCTGGTTTGGGTGGCAGACTTGGTTAATTACTCTTGGTCATTGTGACTACAACATCCTTTCCAGATGTGTTCTTGGGAGCAAATCTGTGCAGTCCTCTCTGGAAACAATAGCTGAGTCAAGGAGGAAAGAAGCTTGAGTGATGAATGAGGTTCAGTTCTAATGATTTTCTTCTAGGACTTCCACGTGTTCACTTTATGCTCCCTTTCACAGAAGCAGAATTTTCTTTTCTATCTGGAATGCTTAGTTAATGAGTTTGATATTCTTACTTTGGAACAATATCACATGACTAGGCCACATCTAGATATTGTCTTAACAAATTACCATCTATAGTCATTCAAGTAAAAGACAAGGTAGAAAAGCAGTCCCTTAATGAAAGGGAAAAGGTCTCTGTAAAGTGAAATTAATAAGTTAGGGGGAGAATACATGAGGCTTGGGGAAATGGATAGTTTTTGTTTGTTTCTCTGAACCTCTCATTTAAAAAAATACTAAAAATATGTTAGTATTCCTGAAATACATAACTAGTAATTCCCATTGTTGAACCTCTAAAAGAGATCTAGCAACAGAGGGGGGTGGAATTACCTTTTTATCACCACAAAGCAAAAGCAAAAGTAAGCAAGGAGACCTGACACCTCAGTCCCTTCATGGGATCCCAGGAGTCTTTAACTCCAATATTCACCAGGGCTTCATTTGCAAAAATGACCATGTCAATCTCTCATGGATGGCTGTTAACATGTTGTTATGGCCATATTATGTATGAAAAAATGGTTAGCTCAGCATTTACGGAGACTTATTTTCATCCATTAATAATCTGACCATATAATTAAAATATAATGCCAGAAAAGTCCCAATCCACAGAACAGAATGACCTTGAGACCATCCTGTCATTGAGAGATAGTAAGAAAAATCCTAAAGGACAAAGCGAAGAGATGGCTGCCTTTATGTTTTTGTGTGATTGAATATGATAGAACTCATAGGTGTACTTATATGAGTACCGGTGCTCCCACCTGGTAAGATCTTTAGTTTTATTCATTCCTTTGCATTCCTCTTCCAGAACTATACAGCGATAGAACACATATGTGCAATTCTGCCAGAAGTCATAGGTTGTTCCTTGGCTTCTTAAAATGTTCCATCAGTGCAGGGCCTGAGACAGAACCATACAGTGAAGGTCATTTTCTCCTGCCATTGTTACATGATGAYTCCACAGTAAGGGCTGGATGTATAAGCTAAAACCTCATAACCAGACTTTTCAAGTCCAGCTACCTTTCTACTTGGTAAAACCCACTATTAAAGACACATGCTAAATTAGATTTAGCTAGTAATTCAGGTCTCTAAGGCCMAAAAATTAGAAGAGAAGATGTCTTAAGTCCAGCATCAGGTGTTCCTTTCAATACATTGTTAGTTTATCTGGGTAATGTGTCGTGTTCACAACTTGTCTTGGTTTGAAACTGGCAGAGCCAGGCCTCTAGTCACTGTAGGTTTAGATGGGCAACCAGGAGGTCTTCAAGAACTGCAACACTACATATGCACAAKAACTTAACAACATAATTCACAGTGTACTGTCTTTGGCCAAGTAGCTACAATGATATTTAAAACATATATATATCTTAAGACATGATATTTAGATAGAAATTTGGAGTCATTTTTATWTTCCACTCAGAGAATTTCATTACACAGGCCTCTCTGTAAGTGAATGAACATGTAGCATCCATGTTACCTAGGAGCAGAAACAAGAAGCTCTTGTCTGAACACACATGTTGTAGTGAGGTGTTTAGACAGGAGTTTGTGTTTGGAAACAGGACATCTTGGTGCATTTTCCTTTGCAAATGTAAGCAAGATCTTCGTGCTTAATTTCACAGAGCTAGAACCTTTCTTCCTCTGCACTAAAAAGRTATGTATTTGAAACTACTGTGGATCTTCATACAATCCCATGTCTTTGTGACATTTTGCCAGATTAATAATGTTGGCTAAGTCCAGTCTTCTGAAAAAATACAACAAATGGACTAAGAAAGAAATCACTGATTCCTTACTAGAAATGCTTGGTGAGTTAACCCAAGTTCTTCATTTGCTAAAGTATTCAGTTTAAAACATGCCACAGAGTGTCATGCAGTAACAAATAAATAAATAAATAAATAAATAAATAAATAAATAGCCTAACAATGTCAAGTTACCATACACTATTCAAAATAATTAGGCTTAATCCCAAATCATTTATTTTCTATCATTCACATATCTGATTCATTTGTGAATATTCTTTTGTAGGAAAAAGTGAACAAAAAAATCCATTCCAATTCCTTCCCATTTTCTGATCTTGTTACTAAGGGAAATGAGTATTTTTTTCTGTTTTTGCTAATCCTGATGAATTTTATCAAAATAGATTTTGAGCAGTAGAATTTTCCTTGGCCAAAGCACTCTGGGAAAGAAAAGTACTGCAGTTTGCATCTTGGTCGTTTCTTATGGTCAGCTGCCTTATCACAGTTCAAACTTGCATGCTGGGAAACTGCTCTTTTTTTTTGGTACCTTTTCTGCCAGAATTCAACTCTAACAACAAAAGTTTATAAACAATGAAAATTCCAGCTGGTCGACATCAGCATTACGAAGCTTTCTCCTCRCGCTGATACAAATATTTACCCTGAGCTTTGGCAAAGCTTTCGTTGCCAATGTCACCCTTAATCATACATTTTTCTTTGATTGAGTTATGCTTTCCAGTATGTGATTTGCCCTGGTTTACTTTTTAACACATCCCAGAGGCTTCGTCAAAATCAACTCTGGGCAGGCCATGTCATTTGGTAGCTGCCAAACATGTTACTGAGAGGGAACTTGGCAAATATCAAAACAGTCGCTCTAACTGCTCTAATAAATGTGTTTATTCTTTCTGACCACCCTTTACTTCTTAGGTCCCTCATATCCATAAAGGCAGGAGCCAAGAATGTAGAGTTGCATATAATTTCCTTTGCTGATTCCTCTTAGTCACCCTAGCGCAATRAAGTTGAAAACTCAAAACTTAGTGATTCTTGTCTTCTTCTTGAAGATACAAGGTTATATTAAGAGATTGATGTACTCTGGTACTGTAGCAAAGTCTGCTAGAACAAATATTTGCCACACAAAAGACACCTTTGGAGGGATTAGCACAAAATATTGCAAACATGTCTACCTAGTTTTCTTTGCAGAATAAAATAGGTTCTTTAAACTGAACAGTTGGAAAATCATTTTAAAGTACCCCAGTATGTATAYAGTTCAGTGGAGTTTTCCTCTCCATACTGAAATTCCTGCTTGAACAAGTGATCGTTTCCAAGTGAAAGAAAGTATAAATAATTATTTCAATCATATATAGTATTCATATTTGAGAGAAACTTGCCATTATTTATAGCCTATGTGTGCATCATGTGTCAGTATGTTGAAAATAAGACGAAATTTAATTACCCAATTTTATCATTCCAATTTAAAAAACAAGACCTAAAAAAAAAATGATGGAATTTTCATCTCTGAGCTTTTCATTAGGTTCTTGTTGCAGACTATTGTTGTCATCCCTAACAAACAAACATGACCACACAGAAATGAACACACAAACTCCTGTCTCTATACCATTCCAATTAGACATTGCTAACCTACACTTTTCCAGAAGTTTGTGTATTTCTGTGCATATCAAAAGTGTAGTGATTTGTAACAACTCAAACTAACTTCAGATCTGAATAAGAGAAAACATACTTGAAGATCAGCTAATAACTTTTATCCACTAACATCTGGCCAGGATCATGACATCTTGGAATTTCCTAATTCATACTCTGCAGTTCCGTGTGCGGAGTTACAGGGATATCCATTCATGGAAGCTCATAACTGATTCTTTGATATTCAAGGGATTGTACAATTAATGTAAAAATGAAAGAAAGAAATTATGAAAAATTGTGAAGCAAGTAGAGCAACTTCCCAAATTTCTAAGCTGCTGTCTTAGCAGTAGAGCCATGCCTGTGATACAGCACAAGGCRSAGAAACCACAGCAAAAGCACAATGTCCATCTTTACATCACCATAGCTATGGATGCTTCCAAAGCTAAGTTCCCTGTCTCCTCAGAGTAATTTAATTATCAGGTGACTCAAGAGCCACCACCTCAGCTGTGGTTAGAATAGAAAACTGTGTTTGGCCCATCACAGGTTTTGACCAATTGGGGTAATACTGGAGYCTGAGTTTGGATCAAGCATACAGCTCATTAACTTGCAAAAGATTTAACAGTTAATCAGGCAGTAACAATTCTCACCTGTCTATTGAGATTATCACAATGCTTAATTATTAATGATATAACCCTAAAATATAAAGCAAATTGTTTATTTTACTTTGGAATTCTGTAGTAATCCAAGGTTCTTGACAGGGGTGAAGAAAGAAATTGCAAAAGATATCAGAGGACAGGAAGGTCTCCATGCTCATGGATCAGTAGGATTAACACAGTAAAAATAGCCATCCTACCAAAAGAAATCTTCAGATTCAATGCAATACCCACCAAAATTCTAATACAATTCTGCATATACCTTAAAAGAGCAATTCTTAACTTCATATGGGAAAAAAGACAAATACCAGAATATCAAAAACTATCCTGTATAATAAAAGAATTTCTGAGGCATAACCATCTGTGATTTCAAGTAATATTACAGATCAATAGTAATAAAAATCACATATTGGCCTAAAATCAGATTAATCAATGGATTCAAATTGAAGACCCATAAATAAACTCACACAACTAAAGACNATCCTGTATAATAAAAGAATTTCTGAGGCATAACCATCTGTGATTTCAAGTAATATTACAGATCAATAGTAATAAAAATCACATATTGGCCTAAAATCAGATTAATCAATGGATTCAAATTGAAGACCCATAAATAAACTCACACAACTAAAGACTTGATTTTTTTTATTTTCTATATAATTTGTTTAAATTTCAAACGCTTTCCTCTTTCCCAGTCCCCACTCACCATATGTCACATAAGTCCTCTTCCCTCCGCCCAATCCCAATCACCCACCCACCCCCATTTCTTTGTTCTAGTACTCCCCTACCATACTGGATCTAGTCCTTTCAGGACCAGGGCCCTCTCCTTCCTTCTTCTTGGTAATCATATGATTTGCTAATTGTGACTTGCATATTCATAGCTTCTGGGCCAATTAATATCCACTTATCAGTGATTGCATTTTATGTGTATTCTTTTGTGATTGGGTTAACTCACTTAGGATGATATTTTCCAGTTCCAAACATTTGCATAAGAATTTCATGAATTCATTGTTTTTAATTGCTGAGTAGTATTTCATTGTATAAATATACCACATTTTCTGTATCCATTCCTTCATTGAGGGACATCTGGGTTCTTTCCAGTTTCTGGCTCTTATAAATAAGGCTGCTATGAACATAGTGGAGCATGTGTCTTTGTTGCATGCAGGGGAATCCTCTGGGGATATGCCCAGTAGTGGTATGACAGGGTCCTCTAGAAGTGTCATGCCCAATTTTCTTAGGAACCGCCAGACTGATTTCCAGAGTGGTTGTACCTACTWGCAATCCCACCAACAGTGGGATTTTTTTATAAAGCACCCAAAAATCATACAATGACAAAATGCTAGTCTAACTGGATGTCTACATRTAGAAAAATGAAAAAAGATCCATATTTATCCCTCTACAAAGCTCGAGTCCAAGTTGATCAAAGACCTCAACATAAAACCCTATATACTAAATCTAACAGAAGAGAAAGAGAAAAGACTTGAACTTATTGGTATATAAGACAGACAAATTCCTGAACAGCTYAGGCACTAAGATCAACAACTGATAAAATGGCACCACATGAAACTGAAAAGCTTCTGCAAGGCAAAGGACACTGTCAAAGGCAAAGTGGCAGCCTATAGATTGTAAAAGATCTTCACCAACCTTTTTCTGTCAAAGGGCTGATATCAAAAGAACTCAATGAATTAAACACCCTCCCCCCCAACAAAAAACATTTAAAAATGGGTATAGCAATGAACAGATAATTCTCAACAGAGGAATTTTCTAATGACCAAGAAGTGCCTAAAGAAATGTTCCAAGTCCTTATTCATCAGGGAAATGCAAATGCAAATGCCTCTAAGATTCTAAGATCAAAAACTCAAGTGATAGCACATGCTTGTGAGGATGTAGAACAAGGGGAACTCTTCTGTTTTGCTAATGTGAATGCAAACTTACACAATTGTTTTGGAAATCATTCTGGCAGTTTCTCAGAAAATTGAGATTATTTGTACATTAAGAACAAGAGCAGGGACCCAAAATGTGCTCACCATACCATATGGACATTTGCTCAACTATTTCCATAGCAATGTTGTTCTTAAACATCAGATACTGGAAACAATCTAGATGTCCTCAACAGATGAATGAATAAAGACAATGTGATACATTTACACAATAGAATACTACTCAACTATTAAAAAGGACAACATGAAATTTGCACACAAATGGATGGAACTAGAAAATATTATCCTGAGTAAAGTGATGCAGACCCAGAAAGACACATATGGTATGTACTCATTTATAAGTGGATATTAACCATAAAGTACAGGATAACCATTCTACACTCTACAGACACAAAGAAGCTGAGTAACAAGGAGGGCTCTAGGGAGTATACTTAAATCTCAGAATAGGAAGTAAAACAGACATCTAAAGTAAATGGAGGGAGGGAACTGGRTGGGAGAGTGGGTGGGGAGGGGAAAAGCTTTGAGTTCAAGTATGGGGAGTGGGAAGGATTGGATTAGAGAACAGAAACATGTGGGAGTCAGTTTTTAGAGAGGGGGAGACTCCCAGGAGTATTTAGGGGTGACCTCAACTGAGAGTCTTGACCGGAGATGATCTGGAGGGTGAAGAGCCCACCTCATGTAGCCAGGCTGCACTTGGCTACAGTGGAGGGATAAGAACATCAACCTACATATTAAACTATCAACTCTTAATTTTCCTGTCACAAAAAGTRCAAGCATAAAGATGGAGCAGAGATTGAGGGAATCACCAACAAATGACTGGCCCAACTTGAGACCCATCCATGTGAGAGAGCCAAATGCTGATACTCTTGATATTCTGCTATGGCTGCAGACAGGAACCTAGTATAAAAGTCTTCTGAAGACTTCATCCAGAGTTCTTGATCTAGGCAGAGTTCCAGGAGTCTTGTGGAAGAGAAGGGGAAGGAAAGAGGGAGCTACAGTGGTCAAGGACACCACAAGACCTACATAATATTAACCTGGCGCCATGGGGGCCCACNAAAAGAGAGAATCTAATCCCCTACAACTGGTCCTAAAGAACCATGTTTCCAGAATTCTCCCTAACCCACTTTTCTAGCTTTAATGCTGATACCTTAGGTATACATATAAGACTTATTTACATAAAGATTTTTACTTATAAGCACTTGGTTGAGATAACCTAAATTTTATGATTTAGTTATTTTATTGTTTTAAAAAATAAGACATTCTTTAGATCTCTTGTCATCAAGCTGTAAGTTTATGTTACCCATGGGCTCATGGAATTCAAAACACCTAGTCATTATTGATACTTTGYTCAATAAAAACCTGCTTCATAGATTTCCACATAGTAATGAGAATTACATATTTATGCCAGTTAATAGGGTAGATTTATTTCTGAAAATGATAGATAAWTTTCTCTTTATATATTCTAGTAATACTGTTTATTCAAGAGGCCATATTAATAATTTAAAAGGGGAGTTTTCTATACATTTGGATCCTTACAGATTGCATATAAGACACAGCTGACAAGACAGTAATTCTTGCTTTAATTTATAGCTYATGGGTCATTGTGAAGGGGAAATACAATTTCTGTGATTTCAGTTCTCYGTTTGCATAGTGGAAATGCCTCTAGTTAGGTGAACTGATCCCTAGCTTTCATAGCAGAGAGCTCTATAACCCATGTCTATGCTATTGTATGTAATCATTCATATTTAAAACCACTTATTTACTTCATTCTCATATGAGTGGCCTTTCTTCTCCCAGCGAGATAGTTTGTTTAATGTATATCACTTCCTAATTGTTCCAGGCCAGACTCTCTCACTATTCTTTCTAGATACAAATTAAGCGAGGGAAGCCACAGAGAGGCTGATGGCCTCCATTTATTACAAAGCAGGCAATGAGATGGTACACGTGGCAGCTCTCCTACTCACATGAGGTACCCTCCATGTGAAGCTCATATACACCCTCCTTGCCTCAGATACATACCTCCCTTAWCCTCRATGCTCAGCATTCCTGTGTTGCTTATAAAAGATAATTAAGCAAGCCACCACCATTCAAGCTGAAGGGTAAGAAGCTCTCATCAGCAGATTTTTTTTAAAAAATCATTTACTCTCATTGCTCCTGAATTTCCAGACCTTAATTCATTCCTTTCCTCCTTAAATCCTTTGGTSGTTCAGTTTTCCTTTCCTAATTTTGCTTTTCAAACTTCCCTACATTTGCTATTTCTTAGAGTCCCTTCTCTGTCTTCTCCTCTAAGCACAGCTAATCAATCGCCCATCCACTTCTCAACTTCCCAGAAGACACAAGTCCTCAGAGCATAGCAGCTTTCCCAGTGCTGCTCTCAGACCACGACCCATGCTGGCAAAACGTCTGCTCCCATGTGGCTGCATGTTTCATAAGGAGAGCTACTAAAATGCAGGCAAGCACATCGTCTTAATTGCTTGCTAGTGGGCACTCAGCCAACATGCTGTTAGCAGAATGAAACCCAATCTTAGAGAAAAAGTGCTGAAGCCCTGCTCTGGACCCAAGCCCCATATGGATTGCATGTGTTTTAGGGATATTTGAACAAGATGAACTCTTTCCACTCCTCTGGGTGGGAATATCTGTACATGGGTTTCTAGAACATTTTCATTTTAGTGTAATAATCCCCACTGCAAGACAGCTTTAAGAGGGAACTCTTTACCTCCTTTCTGACTTCTGACATAAACAGATAAGAATATATTCTCATTTTTTTCTCTGAAAACAGTATTTTCAATTCTATTTCAAACCAAATTATTGCTTCTAAATACTCCTACATAGCATTTTGAACTTTTTAAAGATTGATACTGTTATTTGCTAAGTATCTGGTCTTTGCTATTTCAATTTTGTAAACCTCAGCTGACTTATCTTTATACAGGGATATTTTGGTGCCTTCTTGAGTTGCTGTGAAAAAATAAAAAAGATCAAAACCTCTTGTAATTGTGTAGCCTCCAAAGAAAATATCCAACAAATTCTGGATCTTAATTTTATTGCTAAAAATTACAATCTAATAACATTGCCACTGCAAAAGCGTCTAAGTATATATTAAAATTTATTTATTGTGTATTCTTTTTGATGTA
>BDUI01016935.1:0-10214 GCA_002335545.1 Apodemus speciosus
TTTTTTTATCAAACATTTATAAACAGAAGAATACAGTTAGATTTAAGCTCTTCTGAATCAGTAACTTAGTTTATAATTTGATCCACCACGTGAACTTTAAGAATTGTGTGTGTATAGGAAGTGTAAATTCAGATCAGAGAAGAATTAAAGATAGAAATCAAAATCAGAATAGTAGCTGAAACTTTAGAAAGTTTTTGAAGAGTAAAGCACACAAAAAATCATGAGGATTAAAGGAACATTTGCCACGGAATACTAAAGTAGTTTTAGTGAAGAAAATACAATTCCAACTTGTCAACAGTGAAATCAATGTAGTGAAAGTAGTACTTAGAGATTTATAGCTTTGAGTTTTTTTCTCAAAATGGAGGAAAATTTAAAATAAACACCCTAACTTATAAAATTATAGGAAGAATAATAGGTGCCAAATATAAGCAAGAATAAACTTCTTCAAGAAGAAAGAGGTAGAAAAAATAAAATGTAAACAAAATAATAGAGAATATCAGATAAGTCAATGGGCAGGTATTAAAGGACACTACTAAAGTTTAAGCAATTCCCAACAAACTATCAAAAGAACAGACCAAAATGACCATCATCAGAAATTAGTCATTTTATGAAAGCTATGTACATTGAATGTATTTTTAAAGATAGATTACTCTAACCAAATCTCATGCTATTTAAATTGATAATTTAGGATTCGTAGTCAAATATGTTGGGAGCCATAATGTGCAAAAGTAATGAAAAATAGAAACAATATTATAGCTATTAAATAAATATAACTGATACATTTACAACTCCATAAGAAGATACACAAAAGAAGATAGTTACATTCATTAACTCCACCAAATGTTTAGGAAAGAAACTCTAAGATTTCAACTACTGAAAAAATGTTTTCCAGACAGTAATGTAAAAGGAATATCTTACCATTTCAAATATGAGAATCCCCCTTACTCCTCAAACCAATCAAGAAGTTTAAAAAGAAACCACTGCAAATTTCCTTTAAGAATGAATATATGTATTAGAGAATGACCTTGCCAGACAGCAATGGGAGCGGAAGCCGGTGGTCCGAGGGAGGTTTGATGCCCCAGGATAGGGGTATCCTGGAGCAGTGGGGCAGGACAGTGTAGGTAAGTGAGSGAGCACCCTCACACAGGCAAAGGGAGAGGAGAGGGTGAATGTGGGATGGGAGGGTTGGTGGCAAATATCTATAGAGTAGTATGTTGAATCCTTTGGGAATATTTATTGTTAGCATTTTGAGATTTCTCTGCACAAATTTCCAGAGTGGCTAAACTAGTTTTCAGCTTCCCAAATAGTAAATGAAGGTTCATCCAGGATTTATTGCTTGGTTGAAATTTGCCATTCTGACATAACTAAGAACTCTCAAACTAATTTTTCCCTTTTTTATTGGTTATTTTATTTATTTATATTTCAAATTTTATTCCCCTTCCCAGTTTCCCCTTCATAAACTCTCTATCCCTTMCTCCTGCCTCTATGAGGGTGCTCTCTCACCCACCCACCCACTCCTCTTTCTATGAGGGTGCTCCCCTAACCGCCAACTCACTCCTGCCTCAAAGCCCTAGCATTCCCCTAACCTGGGTGTTTGAGCCTCCACAAGACCAAGGGACCCCCTCCCATTGATGCCAGATAAGGCAATCCTCTGGTCCATATCCAGCTGGATTTATGTTTCCCTAATTGCTATGAATTGTGAACTTTTTTTACAGATATTTCATAAACTTATGTTTTTCTTTTGAAATCTCTCACATGTATAATTAGGAAAGAGTTACTTCCATTGTGTAAGTTTCATACTCATCAAATTGACTTTATCTTTTTAGGGGGCATGGAAGTTTTTACTTTTCTCTGTTTCACTTTGTCAATTGTTGGCCTTTATTTTTGGAAATGGAGTTCTCTTTAGAAAGTCCTATTTAATACCTACATCCTATAGGGTACTGCATGTGCTTTRCTCTAGAAGTTTCAGTATCTTGGCTTCTTATATAGTTCTTTGGCCTATTTGATATTAGTTTTTCAAGTAAGGTAATAGATAAGGAGTAAAGTTTAATTATTCTGCATGTGAAGGTAGAGTTTTGCCAGCATCATATGTTCAAAACTCTTTCTTTTACTCCACCAATTTTTTTTTTTATTCTAGGCCAATACCAAGTGGCTGAAATTGTATGTACCAATAGTATGGTATTCAATTTTGTTTCATTGGTGTAGAGGTCTGTTTCATTCCAGTGCTATTCTTTAAACTACGAATGATTTGGCTTTTTGTTGTCATTGTTCCATAGAAATTTTTAGGTTTGCTTTTTCCCCTTCTGCAAAGAATGAAATGGAAATTTAGATTGGAATTTCACTAAAACTATAAATTGATTTAGGTAAAATTGTTAGAAATCAATCAAATTATTGCAACCAATCAAAATGCAGAGTTTTAGAGTCTAGTCTCAAGTCTATTCTCATTAATATAGCTTGGGATTATTGCAGACATTGTGCAGAAGGATTGTAAGAGGCAGAGGAACAGTAAAATTTTTTTCAGTCATATTGTATCTTCTTGGACAGTCACAATCAACAACCTTAAAGTTTCATAGACATAACTATCTAGACATGAAACCAATAGACACACTAATAAGAAAAAGCTAAATGCTTGAGGCCTTAGTCCCACACTGTAAACTCTAAGCAACCAAAGAACATTGAGAGATGAAGAAATAGATGTCCCAAGAGAAGAGCGCATCAATTGGTTTTATAATACAACATAATCAACCCTGAAAATATATACAATCAGGAATCATTATTCAGATTCTGCAGGTTTTATTTATGAATACATAACACACACACACACATGCACAAACACATATATATCACTTACTCATACACATGTATTAATATATGTGACTATATTACATATAACATATATATCATATATGTGATATATGTATCATGAATATATGATGTGATATATATGAATGTGCATACATGGAGTTTATTATAGATATATATGTGTATATGTATTGTATATGTACATGTATGTGTATATGTATGAATATGTATAAGACTTAACGAAAGAAGATGCCATGAATTTGAGAGAGAACAAAAGGTGTTGCTGGGGGCGGGAAGGAGAGGAAAGTGATGTAATTATATTTCATAATTAAGAGTGTAAAAAGTATTAATGCAACCAACCAAGGAAAAATACATCCTTATATCAAGTGAAACTGAAAATTTTAGGACTGAACCTAAGACTTCTTTCATTTAAAACTTTTAATGAACAAGAAACAGGAATGTTCCTTTAAATCACTTTTTGTTTTGTAATTTAATTTCTGTATGTCTCCCATCCCCAAGTTCATCATCCAATTCCCCTTCCTCTTTGCTTCTGAGAGAGTGCTCTCCCACTCACCCAACCACCCCCACATTACCCTCACCAGGTAAAATATATGTACTCTTGCATTTAATAATTAGAAATTAGGAACATTTTACTAAGCACGGAGAAAAGAAAGTTGTTTTTACTCATTATAATTCCACATATTGCTTARAAATACAAACTTAAACATATAAGAAAAATTACAACTGTCTTCTGTGCCTAAGTGGTAATGCTCAGGACAGAAATACCCTACTCTATAGGCAACTCATGAAGCTAACAATACATAAGTTCTCATGTCGCAAGTTCAGTATGCAAAGTCAAAGGTTAAATCTGTATTAAAACCTCAAGGGCCACCCTGACTCATATTCATTATTTTACTTGATCAGTGTTTCCCCATACTACAAGAATAATTAAGGCGAAGAGGGAAAATATATCACATCCTGACACAGGAAAATATAGCCAAGGAGACTGGATAGTTAAACTCAGCGTGTATGTGGATGAGATCCAGGAATTAAACAACAAAACAGAACAAAACAAAACAAAACACACAAACAAAAAATCAAATAGCTAAAAATCTAAAGAAGAAACTAAACTAAAGTATAGGTTTCAGTTTAATGTACAAATATTGCCTCATTAATTATGACAAATGCACTACAGTCATGTACAGTGTGAGCTGTGAGGAAACTGGACACCAGGCACATGGCAAGCCATCATAATCATCTCAGATTTTCTGTAAATCTAAAACTGGTCTAAAATTTAAAATGTGTTTATTTGGAGAAATTCAATTAGGAAGTACTGGTATTACTCTCCATTATGAAGAAAAATAAATTACAGCAACCACCACTTAAATAACTTTCCTGAGTATAGCTAACACGTGGCAAATCGAGTGTTTGAAACTAAACAGACTGATTTTAAATCTTGAGCTTTTGATCAAAGCACCATGTGCTTCTGATCCACCGTCTGCACACTTAGTCATCTGTATGCTCCTAAGGACAGACCTGTGTATTACACTTGCCTGTCTAAAGCTAATTTCACTAGCACTGATCATTGCTGTTGCTTGGAGAGAGTGGAGCAAATACAGCCTGGTATTTCCATCACCTGGTTTATGTACCCAAAGTTCCCAGCTCCTGCCTAGAATACTTTTCTAAATAGCCTTCATTCTCTTTTTCTATAGCTTTACATAGCAATGGTCTGAATAATATTTTTCAGCATAAAGTTAGTGTTATCCATTGGTTCCCTTACTCGTAGCTTTGTAAACAACCAACATATTTTTTCAGAGAAAATGCTACTCCACTTCAATAAATCATATATTTTTAAGATACATACCATAATTTGTCCCTGTATTAAATATCGATTTAAATCTGAAATATTACATTTGATAATGCCATGAAAATGAATTTGAGAATTGCTCTTTCTAACTCTATGAAGAACTGAGTTGGGATTTTGATGGGGATTTCATTGAATCTGTATATTGCTTTTGGCAAGATGGCCATTTTTATGAGCGTGGATGATTTTTCGATTTTCTGAGGTCTTCTTCAATTTCCTTCTTTAGAGACCCAAAGTTCTTGTCACACAGATTTTTCACTTGTTTGGTTAGAGTCAGGCCAAGATACTTTATATGGTTTGTGTCTATTGTGAATGGTGTCATTTCCCTAATTTCTTTCTCAGCCTGCTTATCCTTTGAGTATAGGAAGGCTATTGATTTTCTTGAGTTGATTTTATAACCAGTCACTTTGCTGAAGTTGTTTATCAGCTGTGGTAGTTCTCTGGTGGTTTTTTTTTTTTTTTTGAGTCACTTACATATACTATCATATCATCTACAAATAGTGATACTTTGACTTCTTCCTTTCCAATTTGTATCCCTTTGACCTCCTTATGTTGTCTAATTGCTCTCGCTAGAACTTCAAGTACTATATTGAAAAGATATATAGAGAGGGGATAGCCCTGTCTAGTCCCTGATTTTAGTGGGATTGCTTCAAGTTTTTTCTCCATTTAGTTTGATGTTGGCTACTGATTTACTGTATATTGCTTTTACTATGTTTAGGTATGGGCCTTGAATTCCTGTTCTTTCCAAGACTCTTACCATGAAAGGATGCTGAATTTTGTCAAATGCTTTTTCACCTCACACCAATCAGAATGGCTAAGATTAAAAACTCAGGAAACAGCAAGTGTTGGCGAGGATGTGGAAAAAGAGGAACACGTCTCCACTGCTGGTGGGATTGCAAGCTGGTACAACCACTGTGGAAATCAGTCTCGCAGTTCCTCGATAATCTGGGCATGACCCTGGTATATCACTCCTGGGCATATACCCAGATGATTTCCCCGCATGCAATAAGGACACATGCTCTACTATGTTCACAGCACTCTTATTTATAAATAGCCAGAAGCTGGAAAGAAACAAGATATGCCTCAGTGGAGGAATGGACACAGAAAACATGGTATATTTACACAATGGAATACTACTCAGCAATTGAAAACAATTAATTCATGAAATTCTTAGACAAATGGTTGGAACTGGAAAATATCACACTAAGTGAGGTAACCCATTCACAAAAGAACACACATGGAATGCAATCACTGATAAGTGGATATTTGCCCAAAAGATCGGAATACCCAAGACACAACTCACATATCAAATCATTCCCAAGAAGAAGGAAGGAGAGGGCCCTGGTCCTGGAAAGGCTTGATGCAGCAATGTAGGGGATTACCAGGACTAAGAAATGGGAGGGGTTTGATCGGGGGAATGGGTGGAGGGAAGAGGGCTTATGGGAGTTATGGGGAGGGAAGAACCAGCAAAGGGGAAATCATTTGGAGTGTAAACAAAGAATATAGAAAATAAAACAAATAAATAAAAAGAAACACCATTGCAGAAAGTTATGCTTTATTACTGCTTCATTTGCCAGTCTGCTTCTCAATATATGTAGTTAGTTTAAACATGCACAATATGTATTCATTTTCATAGTTACATTTTATAATGTACATTTATAGCATAAGTAGCAGGTTTTGTGCACATTTGTTTAAGTTAATGAATGAATTAATGAATGAGTGTTTGAATGAATGAAAGACTYGCTACCTTGTTAATACTCTTTTTTCACAATGCAATAAAGCATCTCTATTATAAGATAAATATATTTTGTGGTTCCTGGTTACCACTTATCTTTGCATTTATTTCATATATACAGTATTATAAAAATTAATGGCTAGCATAATAATCATTATGACTGTATGTAGATTTTATGACTCACTTTTAATTGTATTAAGTGGTAGACTTAAAATTAAATATAAAAGAAAATTTTTATTAACTAATCACACAAACTATTTTTTTCCTTTAAGACTTATTCTCTGATATTTGGAAAATATATAATGCTCTGGGGCCAATCTCATTCCTTCAAATATGGAATTGTGTTCATGGATTGTTGATTAATCTCAAAGGAAAGAATAGAATACTTAAGAAACTCTAAGCTATATTATATGAATGGGATCATGGTCACAAGTTTTGAAACATGTATAGCTTATATGTTGATAAACTTGGAATGACTCTCACACCATGGAAATTATATTAGTTATATTAGGTTTCTCTACTTAGTATATATGTGTGTATGTATGTGTCTGTGTGCGTATACATGTATATATTGTATACATCCCCTTAAAATCATTCAACATATTTACATATTTACTTATACATGTATATACAGATACCATCGATACAGATAGAGAGAGGTTCCTTAGGATGTAGTGACATAACAGAAGCTGTTTAGTAGAGTGAAATGTGGCACAATCTTTAGAATCCTTCCCTTAGATGCATTACATTCTTTGAGCCACAGCACTACATGAATAGGACATACTAGTGCAAGCAAGCAATCCCAGAACTTGAGACAGGAGGACTGAAAGTTCTAGGTCATCTTGGTCTGTATTGTAAGTCTGAGGACAGCCTAGCCTACACGAGCCCCTATTATAGTATAAGCTATTTTCTAACATACCCAAATTATCATTTTTCCTTATCACAACCCTGACTCTTGAAGATAAAAATCTTAATTTTGTATATTAACAGAGTTCAACTATTTATCAACCATTTATTCATATACTTATATAAGCAAATATGTGTATTTATTACCAAACCCACTAATTTAAAAATATTTCTTTCAGAATAGGGCAAAAACAATGCAAGTAATATGAGCTTTAACTTTCATTGCATCCTCAGGTTAAAATCCTGATACTTTTTTGAGATATTCTGCTAGTTATTTTTGTTCATCTCAAGGGAAAAGTGAAAAAAACATATTTTAGGATTGAAAATAAAACTTTGCATAATAGAATTTGTGTCAAATTAATCACATTATAGCAGATTTTCTAGACAACCAGTTTCTTCTTTCTCTGCTTAAGAGAATTTATATTTATTTCGTGCTTTTTATATCATTTAAAATACGTCAGAATGATGAATAAAATAAAGCACAGGAAAAGTTGTTTGCAGTCAGATCAATTTTCAGAGCAGTCTGAAAAGGCCATCATGCATATTCTAATGTAATCACTCCTTAACAAAAGGATAGATGAGTTCAGAAATTTGATTTTTCCCCCTCATAGTTCTCTTTTTCAAAACCATGTAAATTGTGAGAATATTAAATTATGAATTCATCTCTTAAAAATAAAAGCTACCATTTTTTGGGCTCACTTCCCTGACCATTAAAGTCTGTATCACTAGATTTTACCTAGCTGTATTGGGATATAGTCCAGAAGTAATGTCACAATATCTCTACCTCACTGAGCTAATATTATCCTCTCAGTAGCCTCCTGCATCCAGTCATAGTAAGAGAAAATCACCTTTGCAGCCACCTGTCTTTATATGCAATGTTCTTTGCTTTGTAATCCAGCAAAATGAACTGACAATTTAGCCTAACCACTTCTATCACCTACAGATAGTGTTTACTGTTCTACCAAAGGAGACTGTTGACGATCTCTCTTCAGTACTTGCTTTTCTGGCCATTAATCTCACCCTCAGAACACTATTCTTTTTTAGTTAATATTCTAGGCTAGTAGCAGCTTCCTGGGGAAAGAACTCCAGATAGGAAGTTCTTGTATATTCTGTTATTCTCGTCACTAACTCCCTTCCTGTCCTACAGAATATACCAACCAGAGAGCCACTTTACCTGGTAGGTGGTGCCATTTAAAAGATCAACAGCAAATGAAAAACCACTCTGTGTAGATGGCAGTCTCAGCGAGCCTGTGGCTTCTGGAAATTGTTGATTATTTTCTAAAGAAGGCTGAGAAAATATATTTCTACAAATATTGCACATGAATATAGGTGAGCTCAAAATGACCTTTGTTGTCCTTGAAGAGCATAAAACACTGGGAATCTAGTGTCTACTTAAAGTCACTGTAAATTAGAATTTTTATAACAGTCTCCAAAGATTTTTACGTTTGTCACTAACTATATTCCACCTGAGCTTGGCAATATAAACCACATTCTTCCCATAAAATCTCTGTTCTACCTCACTGTCTGTCTGTCTGTTTCTATATCTATCTATCTATCTATCTATCTATCTATCTATCTATCTATCTATCTATCTATCATCTAGATATTACCATACATAGCTTTTTTTCCTTGACCTAAAATTCAGAGATGTCAAAAAGTACCAGTATTGCCCTGGGTTATAAAAAAAAATCACAGAATTAATCTGCAGCAATGAGCACATCTTGAAGTGGTCTAGAGGCAAACTTTTCCTTCTGTACACCTCCGAACTGGAATTAGGAAATCCAAGCAATATCAGCCATTGTACATATGCTTCCTCCAGTTTCATTCATATATATATACACACACACACATTCACATATACATATGGAAATGGAATCTACCTAAGATTATTCTGGTAGGGTTATATTTCCACTGTCACTCTTTGCAAAGGTCCTGTTTTCAGTAGTGACCTCTTATGGACCAGATTAAACTAGCAATAAAATTGAGCATATATATATATATTCAAGGTCACATATCTAAAATACAGTCAAGTGAACTARAACTAAATCACATATTGAGTGTATAGCAAGAAAAAAATTTAAATGGTAAAGTTTGTAACTTAATTTGAAAGTATTATTGGAGACATGTGCTGAGTTCCTCTATAAAGCTATATAAATAAACAACTTGATAAATGATCATGACTCCTACTCTACTTTTGGAATCTCCTGGTCATCTTTCTGAACCTCCTTCCTGTTGCCCAGACACAGTTCTAAAACTTAAAGGCAAAGTTGRGACAGCCAGTAACTAATAATCTACAGAAAGAATTTAGAAACTGGACTTCCAGAGCCCCCATTCCAAGGTCATGTATTCTTTCCTTTTACACAAAGAGCATTCTTTTCCTTGCTTCTAAAAATAGTACAGTGAATTAAAAGTTGTGCTATTTAATTTTGAGGAGTGAAGAATGAATCCAGCACCAAAAGATCCAAATTTATGAAATCTATCATTAAGATTCCAATCTCATTTTAGAATAATAACCATTAGAACAAGGTAATTGTCTAATTTTCCCTGAAAGTAAGGTAATTATCTTGGAAATTTTAAATTCTATTACTTTTTGACTTTTATGATTGGAAAAACTTTCAGCTAGAAAGTACAGTGAGAAAGATCCTTAATGTAATGAGGACTCAAATCTAATGTGTGAGTGTCATTCATGAGTTAATGTCTTTAAGCATAGTTCTCTGTACTTCACCCCCATCCCAAACAAAGGAGAAAAATCTAGTCTATGTCTGTTTAACACTAAAACAAACCCACCTACTTATGCAAAAAATTGTTTTTTAGTCACCAATTAAGACTTTAACTGGGGTTGTTTAGGATCATAAGTTTAGGATCATAAGTCTAAGCAAGGTAGACATGATTTACTTCCTGAGGAAT